>JABCKL010016775.1:0-45432 GCA_018851305.1 Calocybe cyanea | reverse complement strand
GAGAGCCAAACAAAGTGCGCAACGCGTCAACAAATTTGTTGTATTAATTTGTCACGCCAAATAAAATAGCCGGTAACGCGTGTGACAGTCCCTGTACAAGTGGCCTCTTGTCCACTGACGCGACTCATAGTTTCTCGCGTCGTCCTGGCATCGCTGGCTTGCTTTCTTTCAACTCAAGTTTTCTTTGAAGAAAGACTGAGCACATCATCAGCCAGCAATGTCACTGTTAACACCTCCACACACCACACACCGCCGCGCGAAGGACAAGGAGAACCGCGACGCAGACCCCTCATTTCACGTCGCATGGTCTGAAATCAACAAAATTCATGTCGTGCCACTGGCTGGCTCTCCAACGAAATCGGGCTCTCGCGTTCCTGCGCCTAAGAACGTTCCACGAAAATCGATTCTCAAGAAGAGCAGTGCTGTTTTCTCGCCATGGCCAGAAGAAAAGCAGAGAGACATGACACCAGAACCAGCAGATCCACTCGTTAACCTAAACTATCTCACATATCCTGTGGAGACTATAGTCCGGGCAACCGACGCGACGGAGTTGCGTGTCTTGATCGAGGCCTACAGCATACTCACAAACAGACTACGCGCGTCAGTCACCAATAACAAAGCAGTAGATGCGACCTGGCCACTCTTCCAACCACTTCGTAACCACCGTGACACTTTTACCGATGCCGTGATCAGGGACCTGGGTCGAGCGTTGCTGGATCCCAACCACAGGGAAAACGAAGGGGTTTCTGCATTGAGAGTCTTGCTCCCTTCGCCCACAAATACACCTAAAAAGAAAAAGAGAGATGGGATGAGCGCCGAGCAGGCCAAGTATGCGCGGGACTTGTGCACCACAAGTCATACTGTCATCAGGCTGCTGACACTCGTTTTCACCATTCCTTGCCTTATTGATCTCTTCACTTGTAGGGGTGGTTCACCTTTATCCTTTTCTACATACTGAGTTCTGTTTCATAGCTCTGCAACTGCAGTCGATGCTTACAGCAGTCCTGGCCATCCCTCTTGCTGACGAGTTGCCCACTCCGAACGCGCGTAAAACTTGGGCGCTCGCGATATCGCTTATACAAACACAACGACTGTCGGTCGAGGTCCTTTCCCCTGCTGCTGATCGCATCACACTAGCGTTATGCCGCGGTATTGATGGCGAGCTTGGTAAGGAAGGCAAAAAAGGCTCTGCCAGCGATGGGCTCAAGGTACGACTTGGCCGTTTACATGTTAGATATATCTAACGTATGTGCACTGACTAGGCATTCCATGATCTCTCGATTCACCTCCCGTCTGTCTTCATTCCAAGATTCACTGACACGCTCCTTTTGTCCGTCCTTGCTAGTCTACTCGCTCCCACATTAGCTCTCCGTACTCAGGCTGCACACGCTATTGGAGGCTTTGTTATCGGACTTACTTCTCTCCCTACATCGCCAATACATACAAAAGTTTCCCGTATCGTAGCAGGCTTTGTTACCAAGCCATCTTCCCAAAAACTCCCTTCACTCTCGTTGACAAGTTCACCCACCAAATCACCCATCAAGCCTATTTCTCAAGACCCTTTGATCATCCGTACGCTCCGCACGACACTACAGGCAACGGATGTAAATAACGTTGCGCAGGGCCCTGTGTGGGGTATATGCGTCTTATCTGCCCTCCTGGTCCTGCTTGGAACCACTGCTATCAAAATTTCCCCACTGAGATCTTTAGCTCAGCTCGGATTGAGACACAAGAATCGAAGTGTGCGCGCGTTAACGTCCGTCATGTGGCGTTGCATAGTTTGGGTGTTTACGCAACCTACAGCACCAACCGGGTACGAGTCGGACGGTGAAGATGAAGTCGACGCTGAAGGAGACGAAGACGAAGAGGTAGCGGTGAAGAGAGAGGAGCAAGAGAAGAAACAGAGAAATGAGTGGTGGCGTCTTATCGCGTCTGTCACGGAGTTTGAAGCCGGTGTCGGGAGCATTGTGGCTACTATCGGATCAGTGAACCCTGGTGTGCCATCGTACGTGCCTCCGCAGTACAAATACGTGAAAGAAGAGGAGGAAGGACAACCGCTATGGCGTGCGTTGGAACTGTTGCTTACTATGGTTTGCAAAGACGCGCCGACGCGTGCTAGCGCGATTGACACAATGAAAGCCCTTGTCTGCGTTCCTATTTCGAGTACCGAGACATCAAGCGACACTGCCGTTGGAAGACGCTCTTTACTGCCTAAATCCCTGTTCTCGGCGTCTCCCGGATTACTCACTACATCCTTTGCAACTTTGAAAACTGCCGTAAATCCGATTTTTGAAGAGTTGCCCAGAGCTGAAGACGTCAAACCGTTAACGCCAAAGGAGGTTGGGTGTAGTTGGGTGTGGGATGAACTTGTGAAGGCTTGGAAGGTGGCGGTTGGAGGGGCGGAAGGCGCACTGCAAGGAGAAGAGAGGGAAAAGGAGAAGGGGGATCTGCTGGAAGTTTGGGAAGGGCTTGTGGGAATGGGACTGGCTGCTGTGCTCGGTGAGTTCAATCTGTGGTTTATGATCTACGATATCAGCTCCTCATGTGACCTTCCTTAAAAGAAACGGGAAGAGACGTCGACCCGGATAGAGAAACGCGAAACTATTACGACTCCGAAGCGGTCGCACAATTTACTATGCGCACCATTGACGTGATCGAGAATGATATCTTGGAAGATGCTCATCTTCGTCTTTCGTCATCTAGCAGCAGCAACGTGCTCTCCCAGCGGGGTATCAGCATTCCAGGCTTCACAACCACTCCTTCTGATGCTATTGCCAAACTGGCTTTCGCGCAAGAACTCTGGCGTACAGTGTGTCGTATTGTGCCCCAATCTATGCTTGGCAACGCTGCCGAACGCCTGATTGAATGCCTCATGCGCAATACCGATGAATATACCACTTTCACTGGGTCCGTAGCTTCTACTCAGGAACTTGGTTTCGGTGTTCGAGAAGAGGAAGAAGAAGGGGCGAACTTGTTGAACACAACGTGGACGGAATTTTGTCTTGAGGTGTTGGCCGTTTGCGGATCCGAGTCTGTACGAGCCTTTTGGGGATTCTGTGAGATTAGCGAGGAGAGTGATGGGAAGACAGAGACCTTGTGGACGTGTCGGTGGACCACGGCGGAACGTGCTTTTGTATGGCGGCTATTTACTAAGGGATGGATGGAACAGGTGTCGATGGCTGGATGGGAGGGCGCTGTCTGTGTGCTTGCTGTACCGTTTGTGCGCTCCGAAAGCCGCGATAAAGCGGATGACTCGACCTGGATTCTCAACCAGGACGATACGGAGCTTTGGCAGAAGTTGCTTGAGCACAGCGTCGCCACTGCTTTGGACTACGGTTATGATGCTAATATGGTACTGTCGGCAATCGTTTCCCTCGTGTTGAACGACTCCTACATGCCCACCCATATACGTCTGGTGGAGTTTCTTTTTGGTCATCTAGCATCGATCGCTCAGGTGGGCGACCTTCGCGAGTTTCCGGATTCGGTGTTAGAGTTTGCTGCTAAGACCATGATGACGGCGTACCCACCCTCTCAGGACCAAACGACGTATAGTTGGACTGCAAGAGCAGCGATGCTGCTGTTTGACCGGTGTCCGAAAGAGTTGGTAGGCCTGCTTGGAGAAAACATGGCAGAGTCGGTTGCATTGTGGGTTGGAGATGCTGAGAAGCGATGGGATAGTGGTGTCCTTGAGTACGATGTAAGCGTGTTTGCTGCTCTAGTCTTCCACGACTCTGACGAACATGGATAGATCCTCCCACTATATCAAACCATCCTTGTCACTATTCAAGGCCTGCCTCTTTCTTCTGACACCTTACAGACGTTCAGTTCAATCTTGTGTGCACCTTTTACTACCGATGCACCAGCACAGACGCGCGGGCCCTCAGTGGACTCCTTCCGCGAGTTTTGGGACTCAACATATGCAAGTTTCGATGATATACCGAGAGAAGGTTGGAGCGAAGAGATCGTTTCGTGCTTGGAGGCTGTATACGGTATTCCGGAAGACAGTTCTCTGGTGAAAATGGACAGTAGCAGTGCCGAACCAGCTGAGCGCACACCCGAACCATGCCCAGTGGTAGGGCAACGTCCAACCACACCTCCAGTTTCTACCGAGCCGAGCACTTCCACCCCGTGCACCCCAACATCACCTCGCGTCTATAAGCATCCTCCAACGCTGATCCAAGTACCAATGATCCACCCTCGTCGTTCTTCGAGAGCCTTTGCAGACCTAACCTTGAATTCTCCGGAATCCCCAATGCGCAAGTCTCGAATCTCCAACCCGCTATCGCCACCAAGAACGTCCCTGTCAACCTCACCCACGAAGCGCCGCAGGCTAGGAGACAAAGAAAACGCGTCGCCCAACCGAGTGGGGACTGTTTCGTCCGTACCGGAAGGCCTTTTAAGTAGTCCTTCGTTTTACACCGAAAAACCTATATTAGGCAAGAGAAAATTCGCAGAGGAGGTGATTGATAGCGAGGACGAGAGGAACGCCGTCGAAGATCACCTGATGGCACCCCCGAGCTCGAGCGACGACGACGTCTTCCTGGCTGGCCCCGGGCTAGCTAAGATCCAGTTGATGGAACCGATGCTGCAGAGGAAACGGAAGAGGATGTTCCTCGATGCGGTGGAAGTGCCGCTTCTCAGTCAAGTATACAATCGACGCAGCAGTAGCTTTGTATCTACCGGCTCTGGCAGTGCGAATCATGCACTCAACGCGACGATGCCGACATCGACGCCGAGACTCGACCTCAGGTTAATCTCGAAGATGCAGCCACGTAGGGTACAGTCTGACACTATTGGATGGCAGCAAGCGGGTTCTGAAAATAAGCGGAGGAGGTTCGCTCAAAGTCCTAACGAGGAGAAAGCCACCGCTCGAACCCCTCCGGTTCTTGATTTGGGACTGCCAAGCGGTAGTAGCACGCGTCGGGCGTATCGTCCGCTACTTCCTAAACTTGAACCATCACCACCGCTGCTGTTCTCCTCTTCTTCGGACGACGATATTCGAACTCGTATCGGGCTGCTCACACCGCATCACTTGATCTCGCCTGAGCTTAAGTTGAAGGGTGGAAATGGGAACCGAGCAGGAGTGCGATTGGGATTGGGATCGGACACCGTTGATCCCCCGAGCAGCGACGATTCCGTAGTCGTCTTGTCAAGCCCATCGACTGACCTTGTGAAGCGCAGACTTCGACGACACGGGTCTTTGTGATTTTCTTTTCTTTTCTTTTCTTTTTTTTCCTTTTGCAATACCCATACCATATCAAAGCGGACTGTACGTTGCATTGAAGTAAAATTTTGTGTATCATAACGGATAGCAGGAGCGCGCATTAGCAATAGTTGCATATAGTATATTCAAAACAAGTCGATCAATGAGACTGCATAAGAGTGACAGCTTTTCTGAAATTGCGTGCTTCCACTGCTCAAGCGCTCAAGGTCGACCCTGAGTTCGGATTTTCAAAGCCGATAGGAATGTGCGCACATGCTACAGCAAAGCACAATACTGCGTGCCCCCCCCCCCGCCAAGTCTACGCTGAGTACGTTAGGCGGGTTAGTATGGATGACGAGGAAAGGGGGTATATATAATCGAAGGGTAAGATAAAAACCTTAAATAAAGTTGTTTTCTGTCAGATAGGATAACCCTAACGTTGATCTAGCCTCTTTTTCCGACTCGATCGACAACAATAAGCGAACGCTCCAAGCACAAGGGTCTAGCCAAGGTCAGGTAGAGGGTTTTAAGTTTTATGGTTCTAAGCGTGTTTCGGCTTGGCGGCGCCCTGCTGCACGGCACGAAGCGAGTGTGCGATATGGCCATAAGAGTCGATCATTAGCGCGATAGGGATGACCACCCAAATGACATTCATGAACTACAACGGAAACCCAAAAAAAAAAAAAGTCAACATGAACTGTTTCAAAATAGAATAAGTCTCTTTCAAAACGCACGACGAGATAGACCCAAAGGAACAACCAATTCCCAGTTTCCAAATTCGGACTCCCGGTCAACCACTCGGGACAAAACGTCATCCACCCACCATAGAGCTCTGCCGTGCTTAGAACTACGAGCCAGTAGTGCCTTGCAGGGTCTGATCGGGCGAGGAGGAGGAGGATGTAGCAGCATAAAGGTCCGGCACCGAGGACGGTGAGGAGTTCGAGGGAGACGACGGTCGGATCTGCGGTGCCCCAGCGGAAATCGGCTTGAGCGTATTCGCGCCCTGAAAAGCGGGAGAAAGAGAGAGAGAGAGGTTAGAAAGGGAGTAGCTATCTCTAAATTCGGACACCACCGCGACGGGTGACGTACATAGAGTCGCGAAAGGACCTGTGCTGGTATTGACTTGTCTACCGAATGTTGAGAGGTAGAGAAAGGAGCCTTCAAACGTGAAGTGAATCAACGCGTCAAATGCCTGGTAAATTTGATGAAAATCAAGAACGGGTGAAGAAATCTTTAAAAGGCCACTCGACGCACCAACCACACAAAAGTAAGTCTATCGGCTGTCTTTGCATTTTTTGGGAGAAACACACGGGAGGCGAGGTGTGCGATGAGGTATATTGCTAAGACTCCTGCTAGGGAGTAGAATGAAGTTAGAGTATCAGAGATGATAGCCTATGCATTCGGGTAACGCCCGGAGTTCGCTGATGGTTGTATATTAGATTATTGGTCGTATTAAACGTTATCTGATCAGCTAGGATGTTCCGCTGGTATCCGCCCTTTAGTACCGATTTGTAGAACCCAGTGAGATTCACTACTGGTTTATATTAACATGGTTGCAGCACGGGATGACATTTGTCTTGATTTGTCCGGAGGTCTACGACAACTTGACTCAGACTGAAAGCGCTCTACAAAGACTACTGTGCAGGCAATGGCTTGAAAGAAAGACTGGAAAGTGGTCGGCCGTGAACGGATTTGTAGGCTGTACTTTATTTTTATTTTTATTTATTTTTGATCAATTAGAGTGCTTGGTGGCGATGTGCACGCCTCGATGCTCTTCTGACGAGTGGGGGTATACAAGTGGCACGGTGCTACTGCCTAAACTACAAGCTTGTCCAGTTGGCGCTCTCGCCTGGACCGGTTAGTGACCGGTTCCGTCTCTCCAAGGTTGCGGGAAGGGGGGGGGCTGTCCACATGGTGGCTGTAGTGTACTAGTAGCAAGTACATCGCAACAGACTATCATCAAGATCAAAATAACCATGATCAAATCGCGTTCCAAGCCGAAGCCTAATAACTTATAAGGCACTTCATTCCTTGATATTCCTTGTCAGCAGGTTCTGAACATAACCAAGAACTACCCACCCCACGTCAACGTTAACGTCTACTCCTTCCTCAACTCAGCCGGTCTGATTCAAGTTTTCATCTGGTCGATTTCATCTTATACAACCCCCCCCCCCCCCCCCTTATCCTATCTGCTCCCCTTTGTCGATATGGCACGCACACATGCTGTCGTGGCGCTCATTGCTTACTTAGCTGGCGCTTCTCTTGTATCCGCTCTCCCTGTTACTCCCAACTTTCCTACCTCTCCCACCGTTCCTGCCTTTCCCGTTCCCAGTATTTCTATCACTCATAGTATTTCTTCCCCGGAACCAAGTAATGTGAGACCAAGCAATGCGGGACCCGCTCCTGGTGTTTCTTTCGCAGGAGCAAGCAATGCGGGACCACGCGGTGAAGAGCCGCCGTTACACCAACGCATTCTCGATGCATCTCACAGTGATGAAGACGATTTGGATGACGTGAACAAATTCTTTTTCTTCGATCCTCGATCACATCCAGGCGAAACAGAAAGCCCCGGAAAATTTTATAATAGGGTGCAGCAGCTTTACTTCTTGGAACGGCTACATGTACCAGAAAACGTATACCAGCAGGTGGATGCATGCAGCCAGGATCTGGAAACTCGCAAAAAAAGGATAGGGCAGCGTGAAGAGAGCTATCGCGATGTTGCCGAAAGGCGGATTCGAGAATTCGCGCAGCGTCTTAAAAATTATCGACCACCTACCTCACCCGCCGAATTATCATTGGCTGCCACACCTCATCCAAAAGATTGGGCACGAAAAGGATGTACTTCCTGTGATCCTGCGCGCTTCGAAGGCCGTGACGACAAAAAGAGGTCACGGGATTATTTCACATGTCCTCTGAATCTCAAGAGTATGGCCTCATTGGCCTAGTCGTCTAGACTCGTAATCTGTCGTGTTGATACAAGCGTGTAATTTCAACCTGATTTGGGAGCGTAAAAAGTGACCGTACATACCCAGTAAGAAGGCTACAGTATCATCAATATCGATATGATCATGATCAAATCGCGTCTCAAGCCGGAGCCTAATAGCTTAAAAGGGCATTTTATTCCTTAGTAATCCCTCTCAGCAGGATCTGAACTACCCACCCAAGGCCAACATTAACTTCTACTCCAGCCGGTCTGATTCGAGTTCCATCTGGTCGATTTCATCTTATACAACACCACACTAATCCTATCTACCCCCTTCTTTTTTGATATGAAATACACTCTTTCCAACTCGCTTGACATTCAAAACCTGACTGCTAGAGACTAGCGGTAGTACCTATACCGTAGGAGCATGACGATGCGTCGAGCTGAAAAGAGCCTCATTCCCGAGGTGCGTATCAAAAATATGGCCGAACTGCCACCCAGGCAGGCTCCTAGATGTACGGCTCGCCTGGCGTAGTAGCGGGACGGGAATACTAACGTCACATGTCCTACAAAGTTCTACTACTAGCAGGCAAAATTGAAATCGGCGTTATAAATTATTTCCTTCATTCATATCGTTTTTGTTCGTTGTGAGAAGACGATATAAGTGATCTAACGGACCAAATTTGGCATTGGCGATCAGCACTCTCCTGCACGCAAAATCCAACAGACATACATCTATTTAATCAAAAATTTGCGAGATACAAATCGTTCGATTGCTCCAAGTGTTCTTTGTTTATTCGGAGCACATGCATAATATGGGTCTCCCTGAGGCTCCTTCGAGGTCAGACACCCATTACGCAACGAGGAATGAGGACTTTGGATGTATTACGATGTTCCATGTGAGCTTGAGGACATATACAAAGTTGCCTTGAATGTAATATATGTACTTGGACAATTTGGGTCTGGTGAAGCTTGCACGAGCAGAGGATGGTGAGAAAGGTAAAGGTTGTATCTTGTGATTATGAGGCGTAGGGATCAGTCCCGATCCCGCGCACCCTTCCCGTTGCTATCATATGTTGGACCCTGATAAGAGTCGGTTTGAGACCGCACGGGATTAATATTCGGCTTTGACGAGCGTGATGTCCGAGCGAACGGTGAGCGCATTTCTCAGCGTACCTTTACTAAACTGATACTGTAGGTCGATTGATGTTTTACACTAACGCCTTCTCTTTTTGTTCGTCGCATCTTTCGGCCGCCCCTCTTCTGGCCTGGAGTAAAGAAGAAACAAAAAAAGGTTAACTTATACATCGTCGCTGATAGACAGGTGGCAGAAGAGATATAAGATCAATACTGGTGCCACTGTAATTCTCACCACGCCACCGCCGGGCGCTACCTGACTGAATGTGATTGGCGTTCTCTGGTCTGGTATTTTCCGGCCGAATCAGCGGCATCGAGAGCCCTTGTGATAGACGTAAGTAACAGTAGATTGTTAAACAGCACTTTACCCCTCTCTTTCTCCGAGCTGCCAGCTTGTTCGTCAGAGATAGCTATAAACGGGGGAGATAGGTGGGGTTATGTGCCTTGTTGACTGTTCCTTGTGATTCGATGATGCAAGGTGTCAGAGAGGTGTTCAAATGTGCTGCTGCCATGTCAAAGTGTGAAAGTTTTCTTCTTTTTTTGAGAGAAAAAATCTTAAAGCCATGGAATGTCATATGTGTGCGGTGGTCATTGGACTAGACTGAGTTGCGTGTTGTACTCCCCCCGCGGGATGATGCGTAGAAACGTGCGTGCGTGTCGGTCGGATATGAGAAGAACGAGAAGTCGTGAGTTGATAATTATAACGCTAGGTTCAAGATTTGGTTTTTCCCTTCATCGTGAAACTTGTCGTCGATCGAGAGTCTCGCTTCAGATGGGAAAGGGTTTGGTTTGGCCTAAAACGCCCGTAAAAGCCTAATCACAAGGACCACATCTATCTATCGACTGTTAACAATAGCAGCCGGGGCCGTTGTGTACATTATGATGGATGATTGTGGATGATGAACATGTCATCATGATCACAAAAAACTGAATTGCTCCCTTCGGGTAGCTGACCGATTTTGACGGCCGAAGGGGGACCCTGGTATTTGTTACCTTTAACTTACGTCCCTTATCATGAGCCCACGACCCAAAAGGGGAAATACTGCTTAAATGTTCAGGGATACCGAGCCCTGGTCAGATCGTCGTCATATGCATGTTGTATCGTCCCATTTGTTTCTTTTTTTTTTTTTCTTGTTTTGTTTTTGTTATTCGAGGTATGGAGGATAACGTGTATTTCAATAGGAGACGTGAGGATTTGCAAATTTGAAACAAAGACAGCACGAGGACAAGACAGCGGAAGTAGGTGTGGGCAGGAAGGCTTTACCATTAGCCCCGGGGGGTGATACGTGTGTGTGTGTGTGGCATGTGGGTGGAAAAACGAAATGGAAAAATCTCGATAGCTCGGCAGGCTCCGTGGTTCTCGCATGGGAGTGATTTTCAGAGCAGATAGAAGGGCTGGGTAGTAGTCTATTTCTTTGGTCAGTGAGTAGATTATAAGTTGAGATATGTTAGCTAGGTAGCAGCAACAAGCAGTAGAGAGAGAGCGGAGGAGGCGGAGGAGGATGGAGGAGAGGAGAGAGAGAGCCTCGTGTGAATGGAGATGATCGAAGAGTGATGATCGAAGAGTTGTGTGATGGGTAAATAAATAGAAAATAATAAAAATATTTATTTATTTCCCAGCTCAGACAGTCTCCGAATTGCGCGCAACCCACTCCCCCCTTCCCTCTCCTCACTATGTCCCCGGAGCCACTTCTCCCTCCTCTCGATTCGACTCATCGTCCTCTAAAGCGACAACGAAAAAATACCTCAATTTCAACTACAATCGTCCCTCCTCTCCCTAACGACACCTACGACAACACACAACAACACCACCATGTCGACCATATATTCATCACAGAAGGTAACGTCGCAAAGAAACCAGGAGGGAAAAAGGTCAATGCCCATCACACATCAAAAATTGTCTTTACTTAAACTCGTCCTTCTAGGCACCTCTTTCATGTTGCGAATGCAGAAGGTGTGTGCTCAAAGCCTATATTGAGACTCATAAAGTTATAACATACCCTTTACACTCAGACTCAAGCTAAAGGTTTGAATTTGCTCTATTCCATCACCCGTAAAGGCACTCGCTTTATCCTGGCCAACACTGAACAGCTCCACACTAAAATCCACGAAATGAGCGAACGCATTCGTCAACTCGAAGACGCGCTAACGAGCTGCACATGCTTTCCATCGTCTTCATCACACTCGCCACCCTCATCTTCATCCTCACCTCTATCACCTTCCTCTGATAACCAAGCTCATCACCATCATCGACATCATCCTCTGCTCGCTCCGGAACTACTGACGATAAAAAGCACGATGGGGCTGTACAATGGTGCTCAGGCGGGAAGCAATGGGACGTCGTCATCGGTTCTGACTGGGACCATTTCAAATGGCGTTAATGGGAAGGAAGATGAGAGGGACGGGGATATGAAAATGGAACTCGACCACGGCCATCTTAATGGTTTCGATACTGCGGCGAGAGCGACCAGTGAGGGGTCGCTCAATGGCGGCGGTTCTCTAGTTCCGCATGTGCGTGCTCTCCATCCCCTCCAACTTTGATTACTGACACAAATTACGTCAATCTAGGACCACCCGACATCAACAGACCCCCCCTCCTCATCCTCACCCGACGCGCTCTTCGCAGAAGTGCTCAAATTGAGCCAGTCCTACCCGCTTCCAGACAATATCTCGCCAGAACCAAACCTCAAGCTACGGGAGTACATCCGGAGCATGCTTCCCCCACGCGAGGAAGCGGAGTATCTCTGGCAACAAGCATTGCAGAACGCTTTATGGCAGTAAGCATATCTCATTCTCGATATACTCACTCAGTCACGCACTCTAAAATCAACTGACTCAACCTATTAGATACAACCCCCATCCCTCGGAAACCTTCTTCCCCAACCTCTCCTACCACTGCTACACCTCCCCCCTCCCAGACCTCTCCCCACGCCGCCTCGCCCTCCTCTTCATGATACTAGCCGTCGGCTGCCTCGTCGACCTCCACAAACGAGCCCCAGACTCTCCCGACGCGGAACGTTACCATCAGCTCGCCCGAGCGTCTTTGTGCGAGATTCCGGTGATGGAGGAGACTAATGTGGAAACGATCACGGCATTGTTTTATGAGATTTGGTATTTGTTGGTGTTTAGCGATAAGAAGAAGGCGGCAGGGTATGCTTGGGGGTTGATGGGGTTGACGGCCAAGTTGGCACAGAGTGTGAGTCTTTTTTTTTTTGTGTATTTGCCCTTTTTTGGTGGAGATTTGTGAATTGACGCACGGGCTGCTCGGCGTGATTTAGATTGGGCTGCATAGAAATAGCGGTGGGTCGAAAGTCATTCCCGAGGAAGTTGAGAAACGTCGGTCGTTGTTCTGGGAACTGCTCTATCTCGATGCGCGTTTGGTAAACTATCCTCTTCTTTCTTTCTTTCGGGGCCGCCGCTCACCTGATATTTGTGCCCATAGTCTTTGTCCCTCGGCCGCCCACCCTCGCTATGCATCCGACACATGGACTGTCAACGTCCTTCGTATCAACCCGATCATGGTTGTGACCCCTCGGAGAGTTTGCACTACTGTAAGTCACCCTCTCGTCTCCATCCTTTCTTTCGTAACATTCTAAAAACACCCATCTTCTCTTCTCCAGACCAAGAATGGAAACACTCCTGCTATACTGAATGTCTTGCTCCCGTCCTTGAAATGACATCCCAGCCCAATATGGACTACAATGGTGTCATCGAGCTCGACACGAAGATCCGGGACTTTTCTTTCCCTCCTCCGCTGAGACTGTCGTTGTCGGGTAATGGTAGTGGGAATGGTGGGAAACCTCAGTCGAGGAGTTTGTTGATGCAGAAGGCGAGTTTGAGTATTGCTTTAGAGGCAGGTGAGTTGCATCCATCCTTCCCCTAAAAACAAACGATATACTAACCCAAAACCCTCTTCTAACCAAGTGCTACTCCAACTGCACAGATCATTCTTCACTCGCGCCCTAAGTGGGCCCGAAGAGTCCTTCAACAGGCGACATAAATACGCTCCCTCTGTCGTGGCGGTATTCTTGAGCGCGACGAGGATGATTGCGACCGTGCAGGATTTGTATAACCGCGAACCGCAGTTGACAGCGAGGATTTTGGGGTATTGGTCTAATGCGTTTAGTGCGGCGGTATGTGTTGTTCTTTTTATCTGGTTTTAATGTTCTGTCTTTCCGTTATCGCCGTTCCCCATTTGCATCTACCGTCCGTTCTTGACGCGGTAGAATTTGCGGCTGCGGGAGGACGTGGTTCTCCCGGCGGCAGATGGAAGAGGGGATGGGGGGCGTTCAAAACCTTCATTTTACTTCCTATTCGATTGCTTATATGCCGATTTTTTTTTCCTTATATTACATAGGTGGCGTTGTGCCTGCTCGTTTCCCGAGCCCCGTTCACGTGCCTTTCGCCTGCAGCCCTTCAGGAACTCGAACGAGCGAGGGTACTATTCAAGTCGGCTAGGGACACTTGTCCCCGAGCCTTGCAGGTCATTGTACGTTATATTTCTTCCGCCATCCCTACTTCATCCGCTGACGAGCGAGGCACACGCACCTTGTTGTTTTTCGTTTAGCCGATACTGGAGACGATGGTGAACAAGGCGAATGACATTTACCATAGATGGAGTGAGGGACAGGAAGTTCAGACTGTGTTGAAACATATCGTCAAGAATGACCCTAAAGCACTTGAGATCGATGCGGCAGCGGCAGCAGCTGCATTCAACGGCTTGAGCCCATCGTCGTCGCCACTATCGAACGCATATATTTCACCCTCTCCGCCACCCGCCGCTCTTATCCCAGCTGCTGTAGATCCCTTCTCCCGTACACACCCCACCCTTGCGCAATGCATCGTCGAAGTGCACGAACGAGCTAAAGCTCTCTTCCCGCACCGAAAACCGTGTTCTTGCTCTGCTGGCCGTAATAACGGCAACACGTCTACCAACGGCGCTGGCGCTACTGGTGTTGTTGGCGGTGGTTCCGATGCAGTTGGTGGAGACACCTGTCCTCCATCGCACTTCTGGGCCCCTCCACCTTCGAATATACCAAAACCGAGAAGTCCCGTGTTACCCGACCTGGGCGATGCGTACAGTGCGATGCTGTTTATGCCGCCCGCGGCCGTAAAGAGTGCAAGGGACAGGGAGCAGAGGATGCAGCAGAGTATGATGCACCAACAACAGCAGCAGCGATACCCGCAGCAGCAGCAGCAGCAGCAGACGCAAAAGACGTTGAGCCCTGGAAGTAAGATGGCGGCTGTGGTGGAGACGTTGAACTTCGAGCTTGGGGCGCTGCAGAATACCGAACAGAGTTGGATGTCGTTCTTTTAAAAGGCGGCTTTTCTGTCTCTCCTCTCTCCCGTGGCTGGCGCTCTTGGCGCTCAGCGTCGTTTCTATACTCTTTCACTCCCACCCCTTGTTGTTAATTCTTCCCTTTTTTTCCCTCTTCCTATCTATCATCGCGCAGGACAATTTGGATATATATATATTTCACTCTTCTCCCTTCCCGGGTTTACTATGTATGTATCCATTTCTCTGTTGTATTTTTTTTTCCTCCTTTTTCTTTTTGCGCTTCCATCGTAGCGATGTAATATAGACAAGGCGATGGCGATATATACACGCTTATTGGCTTTGCAAAAGTTGTCTCTTCCCCCCACCTTTTCGTTCGTTGACTTGGCGCTTTTCTTTAGTTATTACTGCATATTATCTCTCGTCTTTTTTGTACCATCTGTAGCCATATATTTGTCTGTATCATATCGCTCGTTCGCACCCCGCGCCTGTCCTGAATAAAAGATGGAGATAGCGTTTCCTTTCAGTCCAACACAATCCAGAATGCGGCGGGCTGCCGAACGACGTGCGTCGACCGCCCCAATACGTACTACACCATCGTTGTGGGAAGAATGATAAGAAGTACTGCAGGGCTTGATATATTCACTTGGTAAACTCCAAGTTCCAAGACTTGAGCCCAGACTTCAACTGTTCCATCCATGTTCTACTGCTGAGAACACGACTTGGTCTCCATTTTTTTGCACTTCGCATACCCGGCTAAACCTCTGTCTGCATGTGTTATCGGGGATGCTTGACTTCACCGTGGAAACATCAATGTCAGGTACAGGCCGACGTCTGCTTCACACCCGGCACACTGATCGAGCAGCGTCAAGTGATCATTGTATCTTTATCTCGTAGCCAACTCGCATCAAGATCCTAGTTATAAGAGGCTGTCCGTCGCACCATGAATGGAAGAAGTCCCAAACTAGCGACTCATCCATGGCTACCGAACTTCGACAGCTTTCTGACCTCATCTCTGCCTCTGTATCGACCTTGATCAGAGCTTGCGAAGAGAGCAATACGCCGTTCCCAGACCCTAATCAACCTTTCACTCCGGAATCAGAGGCGTTTCGCGCAAATCGAGCAGCAGCAGCTGCAACGAGCATCATCGCTGCTGCTGCCATCCAGCTTGCGGAGCGCGTGTTGCCGCCTCACAGTGTCATTATGGACATCGCCGCCGGAGTAAGAGCCCCTTTGTGATCTCTTCTACAAAAATGTGGCTAATATCAATGACGATTAGCATCTCAAGAATGCCGCTCTTCGTAGTGCTATAGAGCTCAACGTTACCGAGGTTCTACGTGAAGCAGGCCCTCAGGTGCGTAGCCATTGTTGAGGTGATGCTTTATACTAGGCTCATTTGTGTCTATATGGCTCAAAGGGGATGCATATTGATGATATCGCAGCCAAATGTAACGTTAACAGCAACAAAATAGGTAATGTCCGCTATCTTCATGGGCAAGGGTTCTGAAAAGAAGCCTCCTATTTCGCCCCTTAGCATGGCTGATATGTCGTGTCTCATTCTAGGCAGGCTACTTCGGATGCTCACTCTGAATCAGTGCTATCGTGAGATCAAACCTGATGTCTTCGCCAACACTAGAATATCTTCTGTTTTGGATACTGGAAAATCCGTGACACAGCTGATCGAACAGTACGCCATTTCTTCACCTACCAAGTAAACGGCTTAGACTGATATGATACCCTCATCAAAGCCCTGGTGATAAATACGAAGGAACACAGGGCTTCGTCGCATTCATGGAACACGCGTACGTTTCTACGCTTATGGTTGGGTGAACCAAGAACCTAATAGCCAGAGTAGAACCGGCGACAGTGCCAAAGTTTCATCTCAATTACACGAGAACCTCACCGACCCGAAAACAGCAACCTCAGAAGAACCCAATCATGCACCATTCAACCGTGCATTTAAAGTCGACATGCCGCTTTGGTTATGGTACGAGGCCCCCGAACAATCGTATCGTCGTCGTCGATTTGCTGTTGGCATGCGTGGCATTGCGCAAATGCAGCCTCCCGATATCCTGGACGATGGTATGTGGCTACGTCTCCCAATCGAAGCAGTAAACTAAAATCATTATCTTGTTGCTAGTGTTGGACTGGAAGGCTCTTCCTCAAGGATCTATTGTCGTTGATGTGGGTGGAGGGATCGGAACATCTTCTGTCGCAGTCTCGAAGCAAAATGAACATCTCAAGTTTGTTGTCCAAGACTTACATGCTGTGTGTGACGAGGGGAGAGATGTGCGTTTTTCCCTTGTCCAGTTGAAAACGATATTGAAACTATATGTTGCATAGCACTGGCGCAAGGAATATCCCGAGATCATCAGCTCAGGCAGACTGACTTTCACCCGTGAGTGTCACCCATTGAATGCTGTCCTCATTAATACTTAATTCCTATGATTCCACAGCCCATGACATCTTTAAACCGCAACCTGTTACCGACGCATCCGTGTTCATTCTCAAGCAAATATTACACAATTGGTCAGATGCATACTCGTCGAAGATACTGACAGCATTGCGCGGAGCTGCTCGATCTGATACGAAACTAGTCATCGTCGACAACATCGTTGCTTATGCGTGTCACGACCCTACGGTCGACTCTGAATTAAGCGCAGGATACCAGGAAGCGCCCGCCCCCCTTCTTCCCAACTTTGGTGCCGCCAATACGATGCCGTACATTCTTGACATAGCGGTAAAGTTCACTATTATGTTTACGTTGACGCATCTTTGCTGATACCGGTAACGATGACAACCAACAACCAACAGATGATGATACAGTTCAATTCCCAAGAACGCACTATTGGCCGTCTTGCAACCCTGCTAGAGAGCACGGGGTGGAAAATTACCCAGACGAAACGCCGAGATCCCCCCAGTAACTTTTACGAGCCCGTCATTGCAATGCCCATTTGAGGCAGCATTTCTTGGCAGTCTACTGTTATGAATGTCTCCTTTTTTTGTTCTTGCTACGTCCGAACTGTGACGATAATGAGATCTATTGTCCTGATTCCGCTTAGTCGTATAATACATATGAAATACATTCATTCCTACAGAGAGGTATGAAGTTCATAGCTGACTGTTGGCTCTTACCACCACAGAGGAATAACTTAGGCGCCATACTAATAGACTCTCCAATGCGCTACAATAGCGGAAATTTTGGGCTCAGCTTGTCGATGCTGTTATCGACTACGCTGTTATCGACTATGCTGTTCCAACGAAGCCAAAGGTGCTAGGCTCATGTGAGCCGCAGAGCTCTGCTCTTCGTAGCGACTCTCCCTGTGACTGCGAGCGGCCGCTCGAACATGAAGCATTATCCGGGTAGAGAGAATGCTATGCATAACCCTTTGAAACCTAGGTCAAAATACAGTAAATGAGTGGTAAAGATAGTGAAACGAGATTCAACGGACGGGTTCAGGAGATCGATATACTCAGGCTATAATGTTGTTCGTTGGATCGTCGAGCTTTTAAGCCATTTAAACTCACCGGGCCTGCTACTAAGACGATGATATTCCCTGCGGATGCCACTGATAACGATCAGTTAAATTGGATTTAGGAAATCATAAGAGCATCCTACAAAGTGTGTAGATAAAGAAGAAGATGCCGTCCCGATAGAGTGTGTGGATAAGTGGATTTCGGGAGTGACGGTATCGTTTCACCCCAATCCATATAGTTAGGGTCGTGATAGCTTCATTGTAATCAGTGATCAGAAGTGCTTTTACTGATAGTTCAAAAGCCTACTTATTTCGTTGAATGTATCTCAATCACGAAGCTTCTTCGGATTGGGCCTTGTGACTGTCGAGCAAAGACGGGGGAGTTTAAGCGGTTGCTGGATTCGTTCGTGTAAGGAGATATACTCCCATTTACTCCTTGCTCGGCTTTTCCAAAACGTTTCGTCACTGTTGATACCGTTGTGATGTAGATGGATTGAACTTCTGATTTACTATGTTCACCGATCTTGCCGACAAAACGTGCTTTTACTTCTCACAGCGCCCATAGATGCATTCCAAGGTGGAAAGGCAACTTTCTTAGAAGTCTTGACCTAGCAGTCAGGTGCTAGCCACGTACTTCGATATTAAGTTATATACTCAATAACGAATGAGGCTGTTGTTAGAAGCCTGAAACCCAATTCAAGGTAAGCAAGCTTTGACGGGTGCAATTTATCTGTACTGAAGCAGGTGTAGCAACTTTGCTGCTGCCATCAGTTATTAAATTCTTTTAGTTAAAAAGGTTATTACGGTTTCGGACCGGATCAAACATGGCAAACATTGTACAGCTTAAAAGATCTGGAGCATCAAAACATGGTTCCGAAGACTGATATTGACGTCTGGCATGTTTCTAGGATTTCTTGATCACTGGAGGTGTTGGATGATTACGAAAAAGATGAGAACCGCATAACATCATCGAGAACCCCATTTTTGATTTTATCGTTCAAACCACGTGAAAGGAACCCATAGTGGATAATGGTATCTATAGCGCTTGAGCGTAGCCGTAGAATTAGATCATACCGGCTGGATAGTCACTTTTCAATACCAACTTCGAGCGGGAAAATGCAGTAAACTAACCGTTACCGCCACAGCCACACACCTGATATACGTAGACGCCTTCAACTGAAGCGAGTACAGGACGCCGCGCCGCAGCTCAGGGTGTATACATATCCCTAAGAAGTAATTTGATTGACTTCGTGTGGATGAATGTCTCGTTTCTGCTAGTAATCCAGAAATTCCGTTGAGCGAGCAATAACAGAAGAATTCAGACAATACGATAGATCTCCAATTACTTCATCGACGACTCGACGAGCTACCCGAAACCTTTAGCCCTCTCTTTTGTTAATTTCTAATCAGTTCACCAGAGGTTTGGGCCATCTGTTCAAAGTAATCGGGCTTCGCGGCTTATACATGGGGTAGCAGCGCTAGCATGTTGAGCATTATTTCTCACCTGCATTTTTGGCATCAAACAAGCTATTGTACTGTAGTTCTCTTCAATGTAGACCTGTGATCATCAATCCGTTATCGCAAAACAGAGAGTCATTTGCCTCGTGACAATTGATATACGTTCCCATAGCGCCACTATGGTCGCATATAGTGGTAGTGGTATATAGTCAAGTACTACAAAAATGTTAGGTTAGCTGGAGTTTTCTTGAAACTGTAAGATATCGACTAGGGCTGCCACCAATGACGTTCCGGAACGAAGGATTTTTACCCCCTCAATCTCCGCAAATCTGGTTGTGTCAATTAATCACAGTAGTACTACAATTACTACCCCCTTCAGGACGACAAATGTCCAAAAAAAAAAAAAGACCGACGGCTTAAATTGACAACTGACGCCACATACCCGACGTAGCTGTCATGGATTGCGGATCGACAATATCTGACATTTACTAGCAAATAGTCACAGGTGGCATACACGCGCTTCAAGGAATCTCAGACGAGCTTCTTTTTCTTACCTGCTTGAAATGCGACGCATACCAAGCTATTACCAGCTCCTACTCAATACCTGTGGATAGCCTCTCAATAGACTGGACTCGCAGAGTTTTTCTTTTATCCCCAAAAAATAAGATGCGAATACGGTAGCGATACGCCAAGCACTAAGCGATTAACGAAAGACATACTGCCGTCCACCGATTCCACTTTAAACCTCGTGTTTCAACAGTCTCTACAGCAACAATTCAATTTTATAAATGCATAGTCAGACTGTCAGCCTCTTACTGGACTCCTGCCTCCAAGCCGAGCAGATCCGGGCTTCCCAATACATATGTATAAATAGCCCTATATTTGAACCTCGACAGCCTCCAACTCTTTAATTCGGATCCCGGTCGCTAGTCTCATCATATCATTCATCATAGGAAGCTGATAATGCTCCAACGACATTTGACTCGTGAGTTCTAGCACAGATATGATGATAGATGGATTAAACAGCGAATATGCTCAAGCAGGTGATGCGTGGGCCAGTACAACCCCTATATTATTATTAGCATAACAACGGAGCCTAAGATTACTTCCGTCACGAGGTTTTGGATCCGAGTCACCGCCCCCCTGTTAGCTCGTCATGAGTGTTGCTTGGCTGAGACCTTTACGCAGAGAGTGAGAAAAGTAAATTTCCGAAATACGCGCATTCCGAATATCTCGCAACTCCGGGGGGGGGGGAGAAAAAAACAAACGAAAAAAAAAAAAGGTCCCGGATTTAGGAAGGAATGAGGAAATATGATCGATGATCGATAATGTAGGGGTAAGAGGAGAAGGAGAAGGGTACTAGGTACAAGGTACAAGGTACAAGGTGCGTCGATATGCTAGAATGCCCCCGACCTAAATGGAGTTAATTGGGGGGTGTGCCTGCGGAATATGTTTGAGCGCGAGCCAAGTGTAAAACAGAAGAGGGGAAAGGCCCCGAGAGGAAAATCAATGTCTCACACATTGTTAGACTTTTGAGCATTTTTGGACTCGATTGAGAAGGATTGTTAAACAACCGCGATGGCGGGAGATTAGATGTAACAGTATAGCAGTTAACAGAAACAGAACTGCGAGGGGGGCATTCGTCCCCCCGAAATACACGCAATTTCCGAACATCTCGCATATTGTAAAAATAACCAAAAAAAAACAAAAACAAAAACAAAAAAAGACTTGGAAGGGTGGAGAGGGTTGGGGAGATCACAAAAATGATCGACGTCCGTAACGATGATCGACACGAGGCGGAGGGGGGCGGGGGGGAGAGACAGGTTGCATAATATATATATATATATGACCCCGACCTAAGACGGAAAGATCATTGGGTGAATTTCGTGATACTTGTTAAACAGATTCAAATAATTCTTCGCCAAGAGGTGGAGAAGTTCGTCAATCGACACGAGAAGGTGGGGGGGGAGGGAGGAAAGTATAACTTGTGCAGGTTACAGTACATAGCACGGGGGGGTCGACCATGGGGGTGGGGCACGCCAGGGCCGAAGAAAGAAATAAAATTATAGAAACTAAAGGCCCCCGTCTTTAGACTCCGAGATAAAAATGTCTCAAGGTGTGTTTAACAATGACTAATCGAGGATAAGATATGTGTCCGAATCGTCGCAACAGTACTAAGACTAAGAGCCGAGAGCCGAGAGAGAGAGTCCTGCTTATAACTTACTTCCTCGCCAAGACTCTCTCTCCCCCGAGTCTTGGGAATCGATCTCGGAAAAGGTATGGTCATTTTCTAGTCGCGGGCGGGATATGCGCTTAAACTAATACTAATTTGAATTGATCTGCAAATAAAAAAGTAAGATCCTAATTTGGGATCAGGAACAGAAACGCAAAAAAAACGCAATACATTAGGGGAGCGAGCCGCGCGCCGCGGGGATGCTCGGGGAGGCCCATTGCTTGACCTTTTTTAACTCACGAGCTTCTATTTTTTTTCCTTTTCTTTTTTTTTTTCTCTTCTCTTTCCCCTTTCCACTCCCTCTTTCGTCTCTAATCCTCTCCTGTTCCCTGAACAATCGCCATGAACATTTGGGGGGCAGTTGGAGACCCCCACTCCCACCGTCAATACATGGACATGGACATGGACGTAAACATGCCAGTGGATGGTAGCGAGAATAACAACAACAGCGGTGGCATCCCCAGACCAGTGAAACGGTCTAGGAACAGCGCGTTTTTTGAAACCGACGAGGATAGTAATCATCACAATAACGGTGGAAACTATCATCAAAGGCATGGCAGTGACGATCTTTTTTATTCTGAAGAGGCATCTTTGGGGTATTATCTCCATGGGATGCCGCCCCCTCTACCTCCTCCTCCTCCTCCTCCACCACCACCACCACTACCATCAACCCACTTCGACGAACGGACGAATCACTATCAAGTCCCGAGAAAGCTCACGACTACGACTACGCTCAATCATGAGACGCCTGTGGTTGGTGCTGTTCAAGGTGTCTCAGGATCTAGTATACGTCACGCAATTCCACCTGCTCCGGATAAGAACAGGAAACTGTCATGTAAAGAGTGTCGACGGTATGTCTTTTACTTTGTATAACATTCAAGAGACACCTACCCCCCCTCTTCTCTCTTAGACTAAAGCATGGATACGTCATACTAAGGCTTAAAAGGTTTATTCTTGCAAACACGGAGCAACTTCATGAAAAGATCACGGTACTGAGCGATCGAGTGCGAGAATTAGAAGAAGCACTGAAATCTGTCCAATCAAAACTCACAAACCAACCTCATCCTCTCCTCTCTCCAGAATTACTTCATCTAAAATCTTCGCAGGACCTTTACGTCACTTCAAACCAACTCGCGGCTACACAGCCACCCTACAAACCAATACCAGACTCGGAATTCGAAGCTGCTGCCGCTGCGAGAGAGGGTGACTACTCTTATTACTCTCCAGGCCCACCAGACGTTCCTCCAGATATCTTGCAATTAAGCAGCACTTTTCCATTTCCATGGAGCGTTGATTTGAAGATTAGAAAGAGAATCAGGGAAGCGTTGCCGCCTCAACACGAGGCACTTAGAGTTTGCGAGGAGGCTAGGAGGAATGCTCTTTGGCAGTGAGGTTTTTTCTTGTTTAATATCTTCAGTTGAGATCACACCTTGTCCAGGTACCACCTCGACGCATCCGAAACCTTTCTCCCAATTCTCCTACACCATGTCTACGCCACACCAATCGAAAACCTCTCCCCTCGCCGTCTAGCTCTCCTCCTCATGGTCCTCTCCGTTGGATCCCTCGTCGATCTAAACAGACCCTTGGGATCGCTCTATGGCGAAGCCTATCACCATCTCGCTAGAGCGGCCGTATGTGAGATTCCATTGATGGAGGAACCAGATTTCGATGTGCTTCATGCGTTGGTGAGTAAAAAACGTGGACTGTTGTTTTTTTCCGGTGTGTGTGTTGAGTCTTTCTTTTTTGGGGTTATAGTTTTTCATGGTTTGGTGGCATCTCATCTTTTCGGATAACAAAAAGGCTGTAGGGTACGCTTGGAATTTGATTGGGTTTGTGGCGAAACTGGCTCAAGGGGTGAGCATCATCGATCCCCCTTCCATATCATCTAAATCCAATCGATTTCTTCCCCCCCACCCTCTCTCTTTCTCCTAGCTCGGTCTACGTACGTCTACCCGCGGTTTTGATAGAAGAACCTTTGAAACTAATGAATGTTATTTTACGTAGACCGCGACAACCCACGACTTAGAGGCATCCCTGAAGAAGACGAAAAACGCCGTGCAGTGTTCTGGGAACTGTTGAATCTCGATGCGCGGATGGTGCGTGCTCCATCTCTACATCTCTCCTTCATACACGCGATACAAAATTTCTTTCCTTTTTGTTCATCTACAGAGTCTCTCCCTCGGTCGTCCACCTTCCTTGTGTCTAAGACACGTAGACACAAAACCACCAGCTTTTGTTGGAGCGGGGTTGTACGTCCCTCGAGAAGAGATTATCTGTGCGTTATCTCTATCGCGCTCCTCCTTCTTCTTTATTAATGAAACTCTCTCTCTCTCTTGCAGATCACGAATGGAAAAACGCATTCTTCATACACTGCCTCACCCCCATCCTCGAAGCAGTCGTCGTTGTCGATCCACCGCCTTATACTAAAATTGTAGAACTCGATACGCTGTTGAGGGATTTTGGGATTCCGGAGATACTTGATGAGTCTCGGTTAGTTTTACAGAGTCGTGGGGATGAGGTTCGCCGTTGTGGTGGTGGTGGTGAAGGTGGTGGTGAAGGTGGTGAAGGTGGCGACGAACGGTGTAATGAATATCGCGATAGCCATCATACGTACGACAGTGATAGCAGTGACGATGACGACGACGTTGAGAGCGGAGCCCACAATCGCAACGATAATAATAACAACACGAGACCTAAAATCCTACCCACAGGCAAACCCCCTCGATTCCTAGCAATGCAACGCGCTCTCGTATCCACAAGTCGGGACATTGCTTCACTTCAACTACACCGCAAGTATTTTATGGAAGCCATGAGTCATTTTTATCATGATTCTGGGTGTCCTACTAGCAATGCCGACAACAATCACACGCAGGATCTCACACCGCCTCAAAGCCAAAGCCGTACCCAAAGCCACCGTCCCGGTTACGACCAACACCCCTCCTCTTCCTCCTCCTCCTCCTCCGCACACCCAACGGCGACGGCGGCGACGAAGGCAAGACAAGATTTACACAATCACCCATACGCACCTAGCGTGTTAGCAACATGTTTAGGTGCGGCGTCGTTGATTGGGAGTATTGAGAGGTTGTTTGAGAATGAACCTCAGCTTAGTGCGAGGTTTTTGTATTTTTGGTTTAATGCGTATGCTGCTGCTGTGAGTGCCCATTTTCTCATTCGTTACCTTTGCACTCTTTTTCATTTTTATTATTTATTATTTATTATTTTTCATTTTTCATTTTATTTTCGAATCTAAAAACCCCCCCTCCAACGATTTTGAAGGCCTCGCTAGCGCTGTTCGTATCCCGCGTTCCGGCGACACCGTTCGCACCTGAAGCTCAGAAGAATTTGGAAAAGGCGTGTAGGTTGTTTAGGCGTGCGGCGGAGATTTTACCGCTTTGTAGGAGGTTGCTTGTGAGTAGCAGTTTCTCCCCCCTCCCTCATCCCCCCTTTTCCCACCTCCATAGTTTTTTTTTTTCCTCTGGTTCTGAAAACACCCTTTTTTTTTCTGTTTTTGAAAATCTTCTTATCAGCATGTCACGGAGAAGATGGCGGACAAGTCAAGGCAGGCGCTTAAGATGTATCGTGAGCATGGGAGTAGTTGTACGTGTGCTGGTGTTGGTGCTGGTGCTGGTGGTGTTGCTACTGGGAACGAAGGAACAACAGCAACAACAACAACGCCCACGATGGTACAAGGTGAAACAGGAGAAAACGTACTCCTCCCACCTTCATTCATCGGTGCCCATCCTACCCTCGTAACCCACTTCATCTCGCGACAACGGCATCAAATCTTCCCTATTACTTCAGAACCTGTCGTTACCTTTGCTACACCCGCCGCTTCTGTAGATACGCAACAACAACAACAATTACACGAAAACTTTCCCAGCGGTGATGACGGCTTCGAAGGAGGAGCAGGAGAAGAAGAAGACAGGTGGCTTCCGGATATATATCATTACCCACATGCAGGTGTGAGTCGGGAGATGAGAGGGTATAACACGGTTTTTCCGGTTCCGCAAGAACTGCAGGTACAGTCATCGTTCGCTTTGAACACCAACACCAATCCTGGTGTCAATCCCACCACTACCGCTGTCGTCGATCCCCACGCGCCGATAACAAAGACAAGGACGATAAAAGAGTCCCTGGCACCAACGACAGCGACAGCGACAACTACGACGACGACGATGACGACCGCCACCGCCACCGCCACCACGACTGCCACCACGACGACGCTAGCAAAAGAAGCAAAAGCAAAAGTCCCATTCACACCAGGTGCACCGAGGGTTGATCAAAATGAGGAGTTTAATTTTGATTTTGGGGCGTTGAAGTTGGAGTGTGAGGAGACGGGGTATATGGCTTGGTTTTGAGGAGGAGTCTCCAGGGGGTGGTGGGTGGTGGGTGGTGGGGATGTCGCTTGCTCTCATCACTATGGTATTTGTTTTTTCTTCTTAATCCCTCTGCTTTTTTTGTCACATATATGCATACACATACACGGTTTTCTCATCGCACTGTTATCATACACATGTACATTCACGTCCTATGTATCAAGTTTTGTTTTTCCTTTGTAGTTTTTCTTTTCTTTTCTTTTTTTTCGTGATTCCGTTTGTAAACGCAGCACAGTGTTATCTCAAGCATAGTTGTAATAATCAGATATTAGAGTTTTGGACTTGTCTTAGGTCTACGGGCTCGGCAGATATACTTCCTGAGTGGCTGTTATGAGTCAGACTAAAGGATCCCTCGTCTTAAAAGTATACATCCTTTTCTTGTAATCGTCGTGGTCAACTTGTGCGGATCATCGATGACTGCGTTAGATAGCTCTAGACTGATACCGTGAAGCTGAAATGAGGTACCAATGATTAAGCTTGGTCACATAACCAAGTAACTCTTTGAGAATTGTGAAGTAGTTGATAACTCAAGCCGGGCTAACTTCAAGGCTTTGGAGCTAAGAAAAGGCGTTTAGCGTTTAGCGTTGACGAGTTATCTTGATATTCAGTCCAAGCTGCACGAGGCCTTCGAGGTCAGGGAGGACTCAGCACAGAAGGAAAAGACACTGATAGCCTATAGGGAAAAATTCGAGATCGGCTGATAGAATCGCACGAAAGATCCCATTTGCCAGGTCGAGGTAAAAAAAAAACAAAATGATAGACAGTCCAGCGGGCCAAGACACCGTGAAAGTTGACGATATGAGCAACGCGTAGTACTAGGAGTTTGAAGGCGGTATTCGGGTTGACGGCCTCTATATAGACAATGGCTCTGAGATCTGTAGATCTGCAAAAGCTTTTGGTCAAGTGAAATATTCTTTGCGTCCATAGACTATCGAAAAAGATGCAGTCAACTCCGTTCGGTGTTTCCAGTCCCGCTGAACATGCTGTCAACGAAAGCGATTTTTTTGGTGAGAGCTACAAGATAGAAGATGTGAGTAAATGGGATGTCTAGTCATTTGGAGACGGTTATTGATCGTCTAGCTATCTTCAAGTCCGAGTCCGCAGATATGTTTGACTCTGGTGCACAAGTATCTTTGACCGAAGACGAGCGAGACTCAAGGATACGAAATCAGTTATTAGCGTTCCGGTATCCCATGTCAGGTTAGAGATTATCTCTAACTGAAAAATTAGCTTAGAAAATGCAAATGTAGCTGAAAGCGGCTGATGAGCGATTACCCACTAACGTTTGCCGAGAATCTGGCTTTGCAGGGTAGTCGATCGGATGAGTGTCGGCACATCTTGATTGGTCGTGATTCGTGATTCGTATCGGAGAATTTGACCTGGGAATAAGACAGTGATGAAACTCTCAGCCATATATACATTAGGTTCAATCCGTTTCTGAGCAGCCACATAAGAGCTACGCCCCAGTGGCCTCAGCCAAGTGTCATGCTCCTCTCCTTAGAAAAGCAATAGCTCACGAATTCGTGTCAGTACTCCGGAGAACAAAATGGTCTCCCTTGATCCCGAATATGCTCTAGTAGCGAGTCATCGAGTCATCGAGAACGTGATTGAGAATATTTGGTAGCAGAGTGTAAGGGAAGCGGGGAAAAACGGGAGGAAGACTAAGCCAAGGCGCCGCTTACTGTATACCTACTGTATCTACTGTGGCGATGGAAGGCGATGAAACCATTGATGTCCTTGAATAAACAAGCGGAAAATAATGCATAGAATTCATATCATGAGATTTCCGTTGTCTACGCACTTCTGAGAGACCATAAAGGGAAGAGGCGATGCTATATGGCATGAAAAGACAAAAATGACAAACGTTTTGCGGCGGAGTGATCAGAGTCAAGAGAGGATGACGTAAACTTCCGACTGTTGAATCTCTAGTACACATTTTGTCACGTCTTTGCTCTTGCCTCGGCAGCTTCGAATCCAGCTCTTGTAATGCCCAGCTCCCAGCCTTGAAATCGCGCATTTGCCCAGCCTATCGACTCGAATCGTGTCGGGCTCAGGCATTCGGAATGCCGGTTGAATTCCCAGGAGAGGGCTGGGAATCTCAATGATGAGCTGGAGCTATGGGTGAAGCGGACTTAGATGTTTACCTAGATGAGACAACAGAGAATATTTTAGCTCAGTAGCCTTATAGAACGATGACAGTCTCCATACGAGCCTCTGGATAACATCTTGCACAGTCGCGCAGCTTGAGGGATGCGTGAGAAAATCGATCAATAAAGTCGTCGACTTTAGGTCGTTTAGTCTCCTATAGTCGGCCCGACCCTCGGCTAAACGACTTTGCACGGCTTTAGGCCTAAAGTCACCGACCTGAACAACACTGGATTGGAAAACTAAGGAACCTAACGCTTTTTGGTCTCATAATTGCCAGGTCCCATCGATGAAATGTTGCCAATGACATGCCACCATTGCAGCCCGGGAGCGACACAGTGATATGGTAGCTATTGTGCCCGGCTTCTGGCGTGCTGACTGTGCAATCTCGACTGTACTGTAGGAGTGAGTAACTTAGTATCCTCACGGGACGATTCCAAAAAAGCATGCGCGTCTAGTAACAAGTTATAAAATCCGAAGAACCCCGAGTTCAGAGCTCGCGAGTGATCGGCTGCTGGCGGAATGCACCACTGATGACTGGATGCTAGTTCTTGCACCCTTGTATTTACCAATGGCAGTCACTGTTAGATGAACTCATGGAGTCTCACTCTCCCTCAGATTCGATATGGCGTTGCTTGCTCTGATAGACTCAACCTGAATCTGCTCTGGGTGGCGAAGAGTTTCTTCATGGCCGTGAACTCCTTTCTTAGCGTAAACAGCTGACCGGCACGCATCAATTTTTGATCAATTTTGGTGATCGAAACTTTTCTTTTATAAGTGTGCTTTGCCACACAGCACAGGCCCTCCTTGGCAGCCCAGTACTGTACGTAGTACGGTATAAAAGAAAGGGGCACCAGGTCGCAAACGAGTTCTCTAGCCCGTAGGCGACTGACAGTCGATTCTCCCGTCCTGAGATGTTCCGTGCCGCTCTACTCGTAGCTCTCGCCTGTCTGGCTCTAGGGTCCCCCATCAATGACCTCAAGATTTCTTTGCTCACCAGCGGTACTGCCGAGGATATCGTGATTTCTGTTGTTGTCCACAACCCAACAGATGCAGACATCCGTGTTTCAAACACCAATAATATCTTGGACACCTTTGGGACCGAATCTTTCGATGTAAGCAAAGATGGTAAACCTATTCAGTTCACTGGTCTTCGGGTTAGTCATTTCCTCTTCGGTTGCTCTTGCACGCATTCATTCATGCCTTACGAAATCAGGTGTATTATGATTCAAAGGCTGAAGCTGGCTATACAACGATACCCGCGGGATCTTCGGTGGCTGTAAACCACACTGAAGTCACAAGCTTGTATGACTTTGCCTCCGCAGGCACCGGAAAATTTTCTTTTGCCCCCAAAGCCATTTTCAAAGCATCTTATGATTTGCCACGAGTGGTTGTTAGCGCTTCAGCCGTTACTGTTGAAGTGACAAAGACTATAGGACGGCGCGAAAATTTCCCTAGGAAGACAGTCCCAACGTGTGACAACGCCGACCAAAAGCAGTACATTACGGATGCATTGAACGGAGCCCTTCAAATGGCTCGAAATGCAGCGGAAGACATTAAGAATTGGCCCGATTCCCCAGATTTCAAACGGTACTTTGGCAATAATGATCCAAAGGAGGTATCTTCTCTGTTCAAGACTATTGCTAAGGATTCCGCCTTCCGCAAGTAAGTGAATCAAGAAAGACGTCTCACTGACTGTATGCTAAATACCTTTTTAGGTTTTCATGCGTGGATGAGGCTCGCAAAGCTTGTGAGGAAATTCCCGCCATGATCGCATACACTTGGTACATGGGCCCCGGCCAAGAGAACGATGTAAAACATCGCTGTTAGGTTGTTACACATATTCTATGCTTACATTCAAAATTATAGCTTTTCACCTGCCCCATGTTCTTCACTACTCCGCGTCAAAGCTGCGAAAAAGGCCTGTACATGTTCCATATTGACGATCCATCATTGATCGATTTCCTTCTAGTCGAATATGATGCCCCGTCAGACAGTGTTGAGGGAGTGGTGCTGCATGAAGTTTGCGACATTGTATATTCCCGTGTTCTAACCACCTCTAATTTAATACCTTAGATCTCCCACTCAGATTCCGGAACCCACGACTACATAGAAGGCTGTGCTAATACCATTGGCCTTCCGGACGACCAGAAGCTAATGAATGCGGATAACTATAGGGTACGAGAGGATATTCAACCATTTTACACTCTTTCTGATTTCTTCCCATGACCATGCTTAGTGCTATGGCTTGGCTGTCTTTCACCGGAATTGCAAGCTAGTTACTTGAGACTTATTCGTAGACATACCGTCAGTTATTCAATATCTACTGCTCAGATAGGTTTTAGTTGGTTTTGAAATTGAATTTGTTCGTATGGGTTACTACGTTGGCTACGGTTAGTTCGGGCCAGCAGTGATTTAAACAGTAGTAAAAGCAGCCGGGTTACGTAATCTGTTCTCTTACCTCTATCTACACAGGCTGCGCTGGGGCACGCTGGCTCGCTCACAATCATCGACAGACTCTGCCCACGAGATGTCTCAAATTCGCGAGGTTTGGGCTCCAAACCTTGATTTAGAAATGAGAGCCATCCGCGAAGTCATCGAAAAATATCCGTACATCGCAATGGTTTCAGTTCTTGCTATTCTCCAACCGTCGTGGTCGGCTCATGAATAGTCATACAGGACACAGAGTTTCCTGGAGTCGTAGCCCGTCCAATCGGGACTTTTAAGACGTCGTCTGACTATCATTACCAGACGATGCGGTGTAACGTCGATTTATTGAAAATCATCCAGGTCGGCATCACTCTGGCAGACGAGGATGGTAATCTTCCACAAGAGTGCTCGACGTGGCAGTTCAATTTCAAGTTCAATGTCAAGTAAGCTCCAATTATAAGCTACATTTCTTCCAATGTTTTCTGAACGTTGAGTCGCAGCGACGACATGTATTCGCCCGAGTCGATAGAACACCTGCAAAAGTCGGGCTTTGATTTCCAACGGCATGAAGAATTTGGCATATCTCCGAATGACTTCGCTGAGCTTATGATTACGTCTGGGATGGTATTGGCACCAGAAACGAAATGGGTTTCGTTCCATAGGTGAGAGGTCCAGCATCAGAGTTGTATATCTACTTACTCTATATTAACAGCGGATATGATTTCGGCTATTTTGTAAAACTCTTAACCGCAGAATCATTACCAACGTCAGAAGACCAGTTCTTTGAGCTACTCAAGATATGGTTCCCAACCGTATATGACTTGAAGTTCCTGATGCGGTCAACTAAAGTGCTGAAGGGAAGTCTTCAAGAACTTGCAGACGATCTCGGCGTAAGTTTTACACCGTATATTGCGATGCCGTGTCCTCAGCTCCGTTCTCCATTTCATACAGGTACAACGGATAGGACCATCTAACCAAGCTGGTTCAGATTCTCTCCTCACAGCTCAAACCTTTTTCAAAACACGCGAACTTTACTTCAGTGACGAAATTGATGATGCGGAATACTCTGGAAAGCTTTATGGCCTCGGTCAAACCTTCACTGTCTCCAATGGGTTAACAGATCCAGGTCGTGGGGGTGCGACGATTGCGGAGCGCGAAGACCGTGGCTCTCTGAGGGAAGTGCACAACCAGGCGCCTACTGCTGCATCGTCACAAAATCCGATTGCCATGAGTACAATGCAATCTGGTATACCTACACAACTACCATCTTCCGTCTCTTTTGGTATGAGTGCAAATGGCCCATATATGAGGACGTCGTTAGTTGGGGGACGATAGATACAACAATATTCTGTATTACTATCCTATTCCAGTGCTTTCTGTATCTCTAGTCTCTATACAGTACTGAGTATAACATAGTTTCTGAGCGATGTGATGCTGATTGCACGTGATATACAACACCAGATTGTATTCGAGTAATTAATTATTACCGTGTAAATATCCCAGAGCATCTGACCGTCTCTTCATCGTTCAAAGGATTTTCCAGGGTGAATTACATCACGATAAAAATCCAACAAATCCGGAGCCAGAATGCCTAACACGAGCCACAGATTACCGTGACGTCAGAACCCATTTAGCCTGGATTCATAGGGGAAAAAAGGTGCAGATGAAGGCTGAATATCGAATGCCACAGCCGCTATTCGACGGTATAGTAAGTGTAAGTGCCCCCGTGTCTCGTGTCTCTAAAATCGTGGTGGCATGCCAGGAACGACAAGAACCGAAAGGGAAGAGCCTCGACTGGCCCAAAAATGCCTTGAGCCTTTGCCAGGTTTCGCCGGCTGTGAGTGCATCACTTCTCATCTGTCGCAGGAATCACCAATGCAGTCATCCATCGCAGGAGTAGCCTCTCGTCGCTTGGGCGGATTCGCCAAGGACCGCAAAGTCAACTCGGAGAGGACGCTTGGATTGGCGATACCGTTGGAGAGAAAGTCGTGGAACCTGCACAGTCAACGATTCTACTGGAAGGTTTGAGGCGCCACGCCTCACTCTGGTCCCTTTATGGTATCCGGCAGCGGATAATGTGGCTTGGAATCGGTAGCGAGCCTGAGCTCGCCTAAATAGCGTCATTCGGAATCATCCTGACAGAAGTTCTGTACTTGCCGCCACCTAGAAGACACTCGGGCTTGTCGGTTGAGAAAAGAATCGCTCTCAGTATGATTGAACATACAACTTTGCTATGTCGTCTTCTTAGCTGGGCTCCTGAATACGTCTGGTAGACCGACTAGTCAGCCGTTTGAGCCTTCGGAGTAACTGCTCGAACTTCACCTGGTGTAGGGGCTTCAACATAAGCCTTAACGTTTTAGTCAGATAGCGTTGGTGGCAAGGGTGGTCTAATCCCGTATTCCACGTCTTCTTGGTTACAACAAGCGGCCGGACAATTTCCAAAATTTACTTTGTAAAACGTATCATCTAGGAGAATCACCTTATCCGACACAAAATATGGCGGATCATAGGCAGTAACACTTTTGGCAATGTGCTGAGGGAACGAGCAGATTGGGGGAGCAGAGCAGGGGAGAATGCGAAAGGAGTGAAGATCCTTGGGGACGTCTATCGCTGAATGGCTGGCCATTTTATACTGCACGCAGCCATTGGATTCGGATTGCTGGTTCTCTTTAAAGTTCTGCGATGCTGTATAGACTTCTGTCACGGCAGCATTTTCACATAGCACATGTATGTTCTCTACCTTCCATGGTTCTTCAAAGTCGTTAATTCCCATCCTGTCCCCGTTTCTTCATCGATAGTGGCACGCTAGAAGCCTCATCGGATGCAGAAGATCATTCCTTTTGGAGGTTTATATTCACCTGGCTAAACTGTCGATCATGCCGTGCTTATTCAACCCCTCCTGGAGGAAAAGCCCACACCTCGTTACAATGTGAGTAGTAGAGTGAAGAGTGTTGTTAGAGGCGAAAGATAGACAAGACTAGTGAGTTCGGTTCCATTGTGCGTTCGGAAAATGGCTCGGTAAAATTGTTGTCAAGGGTTCTCCTCTGGCCGTCTAGTCCTGATTGTAATGCCGTGTCAAGATAGCGTGACAAATCACCTCTTGGAATTCTCCCCAAATGTCTAACCATAGCTTCGGCACCTCGTTTCTTATCGCGCACCGTGGACTAATTAAATGGCTTCTTATCGGTAGCTTGGCCGCTGGCTTTTTTGGGTGGAGTCGAAGAATGTTCCAGAGCCTGACAATTGGATCCGTTCTGGCCTGAGTTTCGTGCGGCAAAATTTCGAACACAGATCCATTCTCAGCGTGGGTTGAGTGGCCTCAAGAGACTGTAATTCAAAACAGCTGTCACGTTGTTCTATTGAAACGTCCACTGTCCATCTAGGTTGCCGGAATTTATTAATCAACTATATGCCAGCTTTGGTCTTCGCAAACTCGCCGTGTCGCAGCTGCAGCATGCACTACCGCCACGCTCTTTTCTTATGAAATGCGACCCTCTTAAGGTCCGCAGCCTTCTTAGGAAGTTAATAGGAACGCCACTCAGGCATGATCTAGAACCTGATAATGCTGACTTTAAAACCAACAGACTGTGGGACTCCCTATCGAAGGGTGGTCCGCCCGAATTTAATAATTAACCTTTCTGTGGGATGTTCCCTGCTCTCCTGCATAGTTGGCATGCTAGTCAACTCGTGACGTGCAGGCTGATCATCTCGGGGATACCGCCGATGTTAACTTGATGTCCCTGTAGTCTTTCAATAAAATGAGATCGCCGCCAGAAAGTCAGGAGTGAGCCGAATGATCCATGTGTAAATCTGGCAAAGTACATAGAAGACTCGAGATAAAATATGTACAAAACATAAGCACGCCGCACAATCACACCATCTCCACCTGTGAACATTGATAAATAAGGATTGATACGGAACCCCAAAGAATATGCAGACATAGTTGCCCGGAAATATTTTTTTATTTCCCGCCACGTCCAACCCTGTCACAATTACCAAGTGATCGAGACGGGGATGGAGGGTCAAAATTGAATCGATCTCACCTTCCCACCAACCATTGCCATAATGCTGGCCGCCAGACGGTCCACTAGTAAGCTGGATGGTCTGGCCCGCAGCAAGGCTCATTTCATCTTGACCACGCGCTTCGTAGGGGTATATAACGCGTACTACATATATTATATCATTGTACCATTTAAAATCGCCAAAATTAAAGAGCCGCTTACCGTACTCACCGGAGCTTTCTTGACCAGCTGATTCTTGACCAGCCAACGTAATGGAGTCGTCATGCTTGAGGTACGACGCAGGGACAAGGCCGTCTCCGCCCCTTGCATCAGATACCTTAACCCATCCAGAACCATCGTCCGGTTCTACAACATAGACTGTCGCACCCTCTATGTAAATAATGACGATCAGACTTATCCCAGGGGATTCGGAAATGAGCATTTCAATACCAGCGACACCCAGTTCAAACTCAGAGGTCGGAGTAAAGTTGAATAACACACGCGCAGTTGGATACGACTCTTCGGATGAATCTTCCGGTCCAGCTGACTTCACAGAAGTGGAGGTGGTGGGTAATTGGGTGGCTGAGGCTGATGTCAAACAAGGATATGTATGAATACAGAAGGAATGGCTAAAACGAATATCACCTCGAGAACTAGTGCGTGGCAACGATGTGCCTTTTCTGTGGATAGTGGACTGGGAACTACCTCGTTTGCAGTCAGCAGGGACCTATTAGTCAAATCGATCAAGACCGCGATAGGAATGTGTGGATGAGAAGTATATCTGACTTTGAGTTCGCACTTGGAATGAACGGAGATGCCACACAATTTGCAGGTCTTTCCTTGTTTGCTTAAACCCCATATCGATGTCTGATGGACTATTATCTGAATAGAATCTCCTTCGATTTAATGATAGGAGGACCTTGCAATATGCACACTGAGTCGGCATAGAAAAAATAGAGCTTTTGAAAGAATGAGGAAGCTGGACACCCTCATCGTCTGTGCAAGAAACGCGGCAAGTTATATACGCCAAACAAGCTAGCGATGTTGAAGACTGACCTCCAATGGCGGTACTTATCAACCCAATTTCAGCTTGCAAAATATTCTCCGCCGTCGTGTATAGCATCAGCTGATGTTGCACATCGAGGAAGTTCTATAAAAAGAAAAAGCCTCATTACCATTTTCGGTTCAACAATTGTAGAACTTGCATCCGTCAGTTCGTCGATGTCCCCCACAGTGTGGTTAGCAGTGTAAGAAGAAACCTTGCTCTGGAGTTGATCTTGTTCTCTACCTGAGGGCGAGAATGAACGATCAGCTTCGAGAAACCAAATTAACTGTGACGAACGCTTGGCATTCTTCAGGGGAGCTAACTCTTCCAGCTTGGATCGACATCGATTGAGTTTATTCTGAAGAACAGTTTTCGGGGTAGGATCAAGGTTAATTTCACCCTAGAACTATGTTTCGGTGCACTCATTGATGCTCAAAAGAGACAAAGCTCACTGTGTCGTAGTGTGTAGAGCAAGGTTCGAATAACCAATCTTGTGGTGCTGTAAAGGGTCGTAAATTGTGGTCGATAAAAATGTTCTGATCTCTGGTGATGTCAACTCTTCCAAAGGCGTCATGTACTCGAGAAGCTTGACTTTTCAACGTATCAAGATGCTCCAATTCCAGATTCTGAGAGTGTTGGAGGATCTTGGTGAATCTCTCAATCAGACGGCGTTGTAAGGATTCTAGCAGGATCGTTAACTGCTGTTTGCTGCAAATCAACTTGCCAAGACGCACGAAATCGCTAAAAACACCGAAATCAGCAGGTCAAATGCAGTGAAACGGAAACACAACAATCACATTCTCCACTTGGGGTAAATCTATGTCATAGAACTGAGTCTTTGTACTGTTTGCGAGGGCGATAGAAATAAGATAGACGCTATAATGCGTATATCAGCGGAGTCGAACCGAGAAAAAAAATATGTCGGACTTACTTTTTGCTATTGTACATCTCGTTACGTTGATGCTCCGCGTGCTTCGCGGCGCGATCTGCATGCTTGTCATCTTGAGCGCGGCCCTAGCGTCATCGATGCGAAAGAAGACAAAAGAGAGCACGCGAGCTTAATACCTGTTTCTGACGATATGATTCGACTTCGTTACAATCGTCATCATACTATCAGATGCGGGTGAGTTGAATCCAGTGAATTCGGTTATAGAGGGATACCTACCTTTTGTTTACTCTAAACAACGAGCCGTAAGTAGACAGCACTGAACATCGCACAACAACGAGAAGAACCTTGAGGCGATCAGCATAGAATCGATCTCTGTCACTTAGTAGCTTCTGAAAAAATTGCATCTCCTGAGAAAAGTGTAAGCCAATGATATTTTCAGAGCTCCGCTGGGGTTAAGAATGAAAACCTTCTTCTTTGCATCTTCACTCTTCTTTTCCACTATTTTAAGAACATCTACGACTTGAGAGGTGAGTCTGTCCGCAATAGTTACGTGATCCTGGGCGATGGCGGCCATAGAATCTGTGAGCGTGGTATATGCGGCGTTGAGAGAGCTACAACGGATATGTCAGCTGAGCATTTCAATAGCGTGTATAGGGGGAGAAGTGTGATGATATACTTCTGAGTGACCGTGTTGGCATCCCATGCTTTCGCGGGAAGGTCGCCAACAGCGACTGAAGCTTCCAATTTACCCTTCTTTTCGAGAGCTTTCTTGGTCAGAAGTTGAAGTTTCGTGGCATATTCCTTTTCAAGACTAGCACGGTCCCGGTATAATTCACGGACCTGCGCTCGGCGTGAGCAGGCGCGGCACCTTTCTGCTTGGAATAAGCGCTTACGTCGCTTATCAGCTCCAGATGCGCGTCAAATAGAGTAGAAATGCGATCCACTTGATCCTAGAGTTCACAAGCGGGGTAAGCTGAATTCAAATTATCCAAGTCAAACACTTCACTGGAAGACTTTTCCCATAGCTTTCACCGGCGGATTGCATCTCTACGGAATTTCCTACTTTTCAATACGAGAATTGAGTATTTATCCAGAAAAAGACAATGCTGATTTGATGCAAATACAAGTTTAAAAAGGATCTCGACTCTAGAGCCTAGAGGCCCGAGGGTGATTTTAGGTACTGTCACGTGCGATGACATTTGCATCACGCGACCTTAATTAACGATACCGCGACGCGAATTGATGCGACTATGACTATCAGCAGTCAAGTCAGGGTTTGCTACCAACAGCTTGGCTTCGTTTCGATAGAATTTGTATCCCAAGGAATAGCTAAGTTCGCTGCGACGCCTTCTATGAGAGAGCCGGTTAATTAGAGCCGCCTGGTCGTCGGCATTGTGGCCAATTGATAAGGAGCAAATAATGCCAAACAGAAGGACTTAGCAGTTTTATCTCATAAAAAATGATCTAGCTCTCTGTCGTTTCAACCACATCTACTCAGCAGGCTCTGAGCAGACCGGCAGGTCTCACATCGAACATAGTCCAAAATTTGTCATGAATTATCTGTGCCTCATTCTGCTCGCTGTGATCGACGTGGTGGCTGCCGCACCTGTCGAATCACACTCTTATCCCACCCAACAGGCCGGACATAGCACTCCTCAGGGGCCGCCCACCGCTCAAAGCTCTCACACTACATATCAACAGGTCGATGGTCCTTGCACATTCGAAGATTTTTGTGGGGAGCGACCACTGTATTTACGAATGTATGATTATTATGCCAAAACCGCCGTGTCTGGTAGGAACACGCGGTCGTCCCGTTCAGACTCGCGCTCGGCCACAGCGCACACTTCCAGAAAAAAAAGGATGAAGTCGGCGGTGAAACCGTTGACAGCGCACGATTCAGACAATGCGCAGACGTTTGAGTCACCGTCTAACTCTTTACTCGATTCAAAGAAAAGTATGTCCAGTCAGGAATCTTGGCAGTCCTCTCAGCAGATCGACCCTCATTCTGGTCCACAGGTGCATCGCTTTTTCCCGTCTGCTTTATTATAACTCCACGAACTTACTGTCAGATTTTAGAGAACAAAGTACCGACGTGATGCGTCGAACCGTGAAAAGGAGTTTGACAACAGGCGCGACCTCGATAAACCTATGTCGGCTATGCAGTAACCTCGCCCACTTATACGATGACGATTCTAGACCCTGCATCTTCTGTACAAATTCATAGCGCCGGGTTGTGGAAAGCGCCTTTCTTCCAAGGATGAATTGGTCGACAATACTGTTCGCCTTCCAATTTCGGAGTAACATCAAAAGCTTACACAATCATGTATACTTTTTCATCTATTGACCGACATATTGAAAGTCAAACACAATTATCGCTGCCGCGATATGGTAATGATGTTGGATGCTTAAGTCGTTTAATCCTTGTCTTCTTGGCCTCGTAGAGTCGTAGCTTATTTAAATTTATGAAACTGTTCATGAAGAAACTGCAGCTGTTCATAATTATGATGGCCGCTGTCAGATCATGACGGAGCCCGGTACGAGCCGAGATCACGACGTGCTATCATCCATGCGAAAAGAGAAAAAAACATGCGATTTAAACGTTGTCAATGGTTTTCCTCGTATGCAAAATCAGATGCTCCGGATCCTGCTGCTCTACTTTATAGCGATTGAGCGTAATTGTTCCTTGCGGTCCGAAAAATGGGGATCATCGATGGTCCACGTATGCAGGGGTCTGGCAGGACACTTGGACCTCGGTCCGGTTCTCCATAGAGGTAGACCTGATTCTCTCGTCATGGCGAGTCTGTCGTAAATACGCGTAACGCAGGAGAGACATTCCGATGATTAGCCATAAGAACAGGGCCGAGAGGTAAGGAAAAAAGGATCATCGACGAGCGGTAAAATGTCTAGGATCGTAGATGGACCTTGAGTGTAGGGCCAGAAAATCATGCTTGCGTAAAGACTGGAACCTCCTTGTAGCGTCTGATAAAGCTTGAAACCCCCATGAATTCTACGCGTTCACAAGGAAAAAGGCCAGCTTTCTGCGGCGGCCGTGGGTTGTTGAAAATCCGAAGAATGGAAATTTTGTTTGATCACTTGATTGTCTGCTCCTCGTCCTTAAGGTTCGTCCGTTGTCCCCATGATAATTGACATAAATCAAAAAAGATTTTGCCTTGCCGTTGCTTTCAAGCTGTTGGGGAAAGCGTGGTGGCGAGATCTAAGTTAAGCTCGGTAAACAAATATCTGATTATCTAACATTCTTCTCATCTTCGAACCCAACTTTGAGGAGTCATCACTCAAACGAGCTGCGGGCTCAGCGCTCAACAGTTGCTGTACTCTGGTGATCAGCATGACAATCCTCGCTGCATCATGTCAACCTGTCTACGAACTATTGTTCATTTACTATATACAACAACGTGCCCCAGTGCCCTGTTAAATTAACTGTGCATTGTTCCACGCCATAGTCGCGTGGATCACCGCGGCCCGAAGCATCTCCGAAGACTGGACTGGGGCTTCTAGTACTTACGAACGTAGTCTCTCACAATACTCTTCCTCCTTTGAGGCTAAGGATGGCGAGTCGTAAGTTCTAGGAGGAAACTTCAAGAAAAAGAGAAACAGGGTTCGCACACTAGCCTGCTTTGTAAGTCGCTTCTAGATGTCCTTTTTTCTTTTTTTCTTTGAACCCGTTGCCCAGGAACCCCAAAAGAATAATCAGACCCGTGCAACGGCATCGGTATGCGCGGCACTCCGAATTGGGATCAGGATTTGGACCAACTAATAGGGTTGGCTATCAACGCCACCTTGCGGGTGCACCGCACCTACCGGCGAACTTGCTGATGATTTGCTGTTTAACGAACTTATGCTTTTGGCCAAACACCCATTTAGACATTGGATGCCTGGCCACCCCCTTTCGAGAAAGGTATAAAAGGCCCCCCTGTACCTCGTCCAGATGCCGCTATCGCAGTTCCACCCCCCCTGCTGCCTGCTCTTTGGACATCTGTCTCTCTACACGTCCCCCTGATTTGAGTCACCCCCCTTCCAAAGAGCTACGATGTATCACACAGTTATCTTCGTCCTCGCTGTCTTCGCGTCTATGCTTGCAACGATCGCGTCACCGTTGCCCATCTCCGAAACAAATATGACTCTCGTCGACATAGAGAAGAGAGTGACACACGTCGGCAGGGTGAGCCTTTTTTCGCAATCTCGAACCCCAGTTACATCACTAACTCATCACGATCGATCCTCTCAGGGAACGTGGTTCAATGTTGGTAAGTTCCTTGCCAGCCTAATGTTACGTTTCGTTGACATTCGCTGCCTTATAAGGTCTTGGCAACTGTGGCAAATGGAACAAAGATAGTGATGCTATTGTTGCCATCTCCAAACAACGCTATGATTCTAATGGTGGTGGCAATTGCGACCAAGTAAGTTCACATATCTAAGGCCTAGATCATATTTACTGAACCTGGGTGATCGGTAGTGGGTAGAGATTACCAACACCAAGAATGGCAAGAAGGCTTACGGCTTGACCAGAGACAGCTGCCCAGGCTGCGGAACAGAGGACCTCGGTACGCTTTATCCGTCCCTGCTAAGATATATCCGACTTCTAACGCGTCGTCGTCTTCCTTTTCGCATCTGCAGATTTGTCTCCTTCATTGTTCCAAAAGCTGGCCAGTCTGGACACTGGTGTGATTACCGTATCTTGGCATTTCATGAATAAAGGTTTCAAGCCCTAAATCAACCGAATACCCTGTCCCGACCCGACACTGCCGCGGCCCGACCCTCTTCGGGTCCTCCATCCTCGCGTTTTGTTCAAATAGACTAAACCAAATCTTCCCGGCGCCACCTCATCTTATTGTTTCCCCCCCCCTTTCCGTGGCACATTACGACATCTTTAGAAATCGTCAAATCACCCTATAGAAAGCTACAACACGAACACACGACGACCCACGATAGAAGACTTATTTCAAATTATGCTGTATCACCTCAAAGGTTTAACTTTTTTTTCATTGATTGGTTGTGGTTGGTTTTTATGCTGTATTTTACACGTCCTAGACGTCCAATGACGCGATCGCGTACATTGGCGGGGTTCATAGATGTGGGCACCGGTAGCCCCCACTGCTAGTCAGAATCCTTTCCCAACCCCACATTGACACGGCTCCTTATACTTCTTTCTCGTTAGGTACTGGTCAATACCTATTGGTATTAGAGTCTTAGATGGCAACCACGTTTTATAGAATCCCTTGTACTAGACTTACATCACCAGCTTGTCTGGCTATACATTGTTTGTTTCTGATAATGGAACCTGTGCTTTTGATTCAAGACGTGCATGCTGATTATATGATGCGCACGCGATGGCCGAGAAGGAATCCAGTACTTAAAAGATGTGCAGAAGTCGTGACAAAGATGTTATGGTACAATCAAATGTTTGTAAAAAAGATGTCTGGGCAAGGAAATAAAAATAGGGACATGATGGAAAACCTTCTTCCAATCGAAACGCTGATCCACGGAACAAAGAAAGAAACAAGGGATGCCTCTCGTCCAGGAAAAAGCCGGTTCTCACAGAACGAGCGCGAGTAGGAATGAAATAGCCCCGATCGACAGCATCTGCACCGACCCGATGCCACGTATAGCCGAGGCAGAATTACTTGTAGTTGAACCAGAGGAACTGGTGCTGCTTGTTTGTTGGGAAGCTGGAGCAGATTGTGTAGATGGAGTGGATTGAGTGGATTGAGAAGAGGCGGTACCCTGAGACTGAGATGGCGACGCGGGCGCTGTCGGGGTAGTTATAGGTTGACTTGATAGAGATGTTGCGGTCGATTGACCGCCTGTTATAGTAGTACCAGTGATAGGAATAGGATCCGTTATAAGCGTGGATGATGACGTAGGGCTCGACGAAGTAGCGCTGATAGTTTGTGTAGGTCGTGAAGTTTTTGAAGAGGAATTCGGGCCGCCGCTGATGCGCGTAATGGCAAACGCCGGACTGGCATTGCCGGAGTCTCCGAACACTGTTCAACATTGAGTGAGATACTTGGCATATAAATGGGTTGTCTACTCACAGACGACGATGTAATCGTCTCTGGCGGGAACGTCTGGGACCGTAATTTCGACCTTACCAACTCGGAGCCTGAAGTTCTGAGCTAGAGGGTGTTCTGAGGAAATGGGGTTAGAAATTCATGCTGCAGTAAGTCTGGAAGTAGAACAACCAACCCAGTTGGAGGTTCAGGCTACCATCATCACCGAGATGTCCCAAAACGACCTTTCCGTTAGGGTTCGTGAGCTGCGAATCGGGGGGAATATCCTTCGTTTCCCTGAAGAGGCCAGTCAGCGCCCATCTCTGTGGAATGATATAATGGAGTAAAACATACCAAGTAACCATCTGCTTAGTGCCAACAGGCCAAACAGTCTGTTCGTTAGGACTTGTGATGTGAGGTGAGAACACATCACGTCTGAGCAGAGGCGTTGCCTGAATGAGGGAAACGAAAAAAGAAACGCATAAAAACGCGAAAGCCAACATCATGAAGGTCGTTGAGAGAAGAACCGACGTGAACTGTGATGGTGAGGGGAGAGAGACCACTGAACCGTCAAAATTCCAATTCCCATCCTCGTCAATTCTGGTTTAAGTACTGGGTCGGCTGAACATATCACATGATTTTGACATACATCTGATGGCTCCAGGCTCATGCTGTCGTCCCAAGACTTTTTTCAACCTCAGCACTTGCTCAGCACGCTTCGAAATGTGAAATACATCTTGACATACGACTGATCTGGCAGCGGGCGCAGTCTTAATGGGTCAAATGTTCGTAAATTTGTGCTATGAATACATTTCGGATGCGAACAAGCTAAGGGTGTGTGCGTGAAAAATGTACTAACTAATGTCTGTGGAAGAAAAAAAGTCCAGGTAGCAAATGAATTCGTACTTGTTAGTCCATGAGTATGTGATTGTGACACGTCAACATCGTAGCGATCATATTCGGAAGCAGTGTGATACACCGCTAGCTGTGGGTTGACTCCTCATGCCGTAATTTTGAAGCGTTCGCTGTTGTTGCCGGAATCACCAAACACTGTTGTAGAGTATTTAAACGGCCATCCTCAAATTACGAAAGAGTAACTTACAAACGACTGAGTAATCGTCACCCGGGACAGTGTCCTCTGGAATTTGCACTTCTTGCCTGCCATTCAGAATGTCGAACCCACTAGCCAACGGATGTTCTAAGGATGCAGCTTAGTTAGGAGTTCGACTGCAGAGTAATTGTCCTTACCTAGACCAATGAGCCGGTCGCCCTTCGCGAGTACAATTTTTCCATTCTTATTTGTGATTTGACTGGGAGGGTTACTGGTGTCCCTGCTCACAAACATATATGATCAGCCACATCCAGTAAAAGTGAACACTATAACATACCATGTGACGTTATGTATGGATCCCGCCTTCCAAACTGTGCGCAGATTTGGGTAGAGAACAGGGGGCACGAACACATCCCGCTGTTCGACGGGTGCAGCAAACACAACCGTGCAGAGAGCGAGGATCAAGGTCATGAACGTCTGAGGCATCATCATCATGTCTGGAAAGCTCGTCAAAGGGAAAATGGGGGCGCGGACGAATGCAAATGAGCCTCTCAAGAACCGGAGGAGGGAAAGAAAGCGACCTGAATTTCAATTGTGATGTGCCAGGGCTTTTAAATACAAATTTCCCGCTCCACTCATCGCCTTACAGTACCCATGAGTATCGGAGATCGGCCTTAACTGATTGAGCCGGCTTGCAATGCCCGATGACTAACCTCTTCATGTACTGCTGAATTTGCAATCTGCGGCGTCAAACGGCTCGATCTATTCTCTCTTCAACACACATTGATATCTCGTATTTACTAGGACCGTATAAGCTTTTTTTCCGTTGCTTTCGCATACATACCGCATGGTTTGGCTGGTCAAGCGAGGGAAGCCATGAAAGCACATCCTATTTTATCATTCTCGTCGAGAACCCGACCCACAAGCAACAAGATATTTGCCTTCAATCGTCCTCTCGATGGTAGCCAATGTACCAAACGATCTGCAAGAAGGCATATCTGATCAGATATGCTCCCGCATTTTTCCAAGGCTTCTGTCCTCGAGGCTTCGTTCCTCAGATTACTGTATACATGCCTCACCTACCAAAATTCGGACAAATACGCGATGTGGTAAGCTTTTACGGTTTTGTACGGCAGCATCATGTCGAGTCGGATTCAAAATCACTAAACTAACACGTTTACAGGATTACAAGTACGCCCATCTGTTCCCGTATCTCAGACTGCTGCGCTGCTTGACTTAACTCGATTAGTGCTATGTCGTATCAAACAGCTCTTCCCAGGCATCACGGCGACCTTCTGAAAAAACGTATTACTCAGTGCCCCGGTGTTTCTTACCCGGCTCGGATCTTCGATTTCCGAAGCAGAATCGCCACAGGCTGTGTTGTTCCGGCTGTTGAGAACAACATCTTGACTGTGTCGACATGAACCCTAGTCTCACAATTTTCTCAAACCCCTTTCTTACTGCGCTCTCGATCAAACATCGCTCGACACAGCTCTGCTGTATACTGATAGCGGTCATTGGTGGCTGGAAGCCCGAAACTTCAATCACTTGACTGGACATTAAACCGTCTGAGATCTTCGTGACATGACGGGGAACAAGATGCAAGGCTCTCAAAGGAAATCGAATTCTCTAATCTTGGGGAGTCGCAGATAGGCTTTTTAGCCTCATCCTTAGAACCTCTTACCGCATGTGCACGTCGACGTTGCCACTAGCGCTTTGACGTGTGTACGTCTTGGGGGACCATGCAGGCTCGTTTCTTTGTTGTCGACGAAAAATCTTATC
>JABCKL010016774.1:4022-51669 GCA_018851305.1 Calocybe cyanea | reverse complement strand
GCACTCAAATCAGAAATAGCTATTGCCCAAAAACGCTATCAAGCCTCTGCTGACTCCGGACGAGCTCCGGCTCCTCCGATCGAAATTGGCCAAAAAGTGTTTGTTAGAGCTAAGTTCTTCAAAACTACTCGTCCAGCCAAAAAACTATCTGACAAGTATGCTGGTCCCTAGGAACGCTCACCCCAGAACCCACTCCTTCACTCTTAAACTTCCCACTTCCCTCCGTTCCATTCACCCCATTTTCCACGTCTCCATGCTTGAACCTGCTACTCTGAACACTATTCCGGGCAGGGAACAAGAACCTCCTCCTCCGGTGGAAGTTGATGGAGAACCAGAGTATGAAATTGCAAAAATCGTCGACTCCAGACTCAATCATCGCTTCAAGTGCCCTCTCTGGTACTTGGTCCAGTGGCAAGGTTATGAGGGAACTCCAGAAGAATTCACATGGCAACCTGCGGATGAACTTGAAAACGCCCAAGGCACTGTCATCAATTTCCATGCCCTCAATCCTACAAAACCTGGCCCTGACTATTAGTCCTTCCACCAATCCTCTGGCTTACTCCGAACCATTCCTTGCCACTCCTTGTTTCTCCGACTCACTCCACGTCACTCCTTATCTCAGTTTTTTCGGTTCACTCAGGCAAGGACCAAGAAAAAATATTATAACAAAAGATTTTACAAACAAGAAAAAAACTATTTACTCATACTCCTCCCCTCCCTCCTCTACTCCCTCCTCCCCTCCGCCTTCTTCCAAACTCTTGCCCTCCTCATTCTCCAACCTCCTTACCTCTCTACTCTCCACAGTTCCGACGGACTTGGAACCCTCGCTTTCTTCTTCATCCCCTCCCTCCATCCACTGCCCATCCAGGGCCTCCACCGCTTCCAAAAGTCTGGCCCTCCAGGCCACGTCCTCCCTCCTCCATTTCAGCTCCCTCCTCATTTTCTCCACGGCGTCGTCCTCCTCCCTCTGCTTCCTCTCCGTCACGTCCCTCTTCAACCATTCTGTCAGACCCAGGATGGCTCTCGCCACCTGGTCTGACACCCCTCCGGTTATCTCCACCTCTCCCTCCGATTCTCCCTCTACCTCCATCGCCTTTCCCTTTCCCTTTGACACCGGCGTGCTTTTCATCTGGCGCTTTTTTGCTGGTTGGGCTCCAACCTTGTAGCATTGGAGGCACTTTCCGGTGCACCTCTGACACGATGTAGCATTTGATCTAAAAAAGTTAGTCAAGGCATAAAACAAAATGAGGGACTTACTTTCCTCCAAGCATTGCTGGCAGGGGTATTCCCCACCAAGTTTCCTTTTTCCCGCTGGAGTCTTCTGCTTCCGCTGCTCCAACGGGCCTGCCTCTGGCCTTCCTCCTGGTGACTGGGCCTTCACAGCCCTGGTTTTTTCAGCAGCTGCGTGCGCAGCTGCTTCCTCTTCCTCCTTCCTCCTCCGCTCTTCCTCCTCCTTCTTCTGAGCTTCTGCCTTGGCAGCCTGTTTCGCTGCCTTGGCCACTGCTTCCTCTGCCCTTCTCCATTCCTCCTCCTGTTGTCTTTCCTGCTCCTCCTCCATCTCCAATTCAGCTGCTTCACGCACTAGGCATGCCTTCTTCTCGGCAATCGTTTCTTTTGGCATTGGGGTGGGTGGAGGGGTGGTCATTGTTGGTTAGAAGGAAGAAGAAAAAAAACGCCACCAAAAATTTTGAAGAAGTTCAACATATCACATGACTGCGTTATTGGCCTTGTGGGACTCGTCCGTAAAGGGGGGAATACTGTCATGTCCATGTCCAAACTCCGACTTTCTCTGCACTTCTCCATGCTTCCTCTGCAACTCCAGACTATTTCCAATACTTATTTTCTATATCCAATTCTCTTACAGCCTTGGTTACTATCACAGCCTCATCAGGCTGTGTCCATAGCCCCTCCAATCTGTTTCCTCCGTTTGTTACTATGTTACTTCCTCATAGCCTCTTATCTATTTGTCTGATACCTTTGTTATGAACTCTGGACTACTCTGGACTACTCCGCTATTTCCAATACACTTACAGTATATAAGTACCTAGTGCTCTGGCTGTATTCCTCAGTTCGAATATCAACTTAGTTTCCCTCTCTCTCCTCAACTTGTCTCATCGCTCCCTGAAATCTTGGACTCAAGGATTCAAAGGGCACAACATATAAGTTGAGGCTGAAGTCCTTCCATGTTACTCCGAGTCAACTCTTGAACTCCAGTCATCTCCTCGTTGCTCTGGGTTACTCCAGAACAAATTATCGTTTTATTCTTAAGTTCCTTGCATTAACCTAACAGTGCCCCAGAGAGGAATTAAGTCTGCCATTGGCCAAAAGCTCATCAATCTCAGCCAAACCTTTGCCAGGTATTGACAAGCTTTAGGAGGACTCTATGCACTTGCTGTAAGTGACTCTATATAAGATTCCCTTACTACAGCTGAATCCATCTTCAATAGTAGTTTGAGCACAACCCAAGCCCAGGCATCGACAAGCCTTCCAGAGTTAAACTGTAAAAGGGGGTGATGCAATGGTGCAGAGAGAAAATTAGGATCTGGGGGCAGAGAGGCCTGCCTCATGAGCTTCTGCATCTTTAAATGCACAGGTTTTCAATATCTATGTCATCCCGCCAGCAAATTATGATCTTTGACATATATATTTCAACCTGCCATGTCATCCCAAGCTTTTTGGCAACCATTAGTTACTGGCATGTACTCAGGCTCAATACATTTACCCAACTTCAAGTGAATCTCCAAATCTTTTATGGATGTATATGTGTCCTATTTCTACTCTATGTGCTGTACATACCCATAGATGTGCTTGTAATCATCTTACTCTAGACAAATGGTCTTTGGTATTGACATCCTACTCTTACACTTGTGAACATAGCTAGATGAAAAAAAAACTTCATGAGAAAGGATTATAATTGAGAAAGTAGGTGTTCCTGACTGCCAAACAGTATAAACAGCAGAAAATGGGCACAGCCATTGTGGGCCTGACCCAGCTTGCTGTTGATCTACCCAACTAGGGCTCTAACAGTGGCACATACATAATTATTTTGACTCTGACTGGTATGTTACCTTGCCCACTCTTTAATATTACAATCGACATCTATTTTTTAGATCATACACCACGTTTTGTGCAAGTGCAAGAAAACTACCTTGTTAACTTGTGATTAATAGCTACTAGCAGAATATGTTAAGCATGTCAGGGATGTCAGGATCTCTGTCCATTAATTGAAGCTGTGGTGAGTAGGCTATTATCTGAGGTTGATTATTGCCCACTGACTTGATTTCCACGATGTCCATCTCCACTGATGCACTGCTCTTAGTCATTATTCACAGGTAAATGTTGTTTTTACTCCATATCTGTGATTTTGAATATCCTCATCTAGGATTGTAACAATGCTATTGTTGCCCTCTTGGATTTCATGCCCAGCATTTGTCATTCCAGATTTTAATTACTGGACAAAAACCATCTAATTGTAAGTTGTGGAGAATAGATCTTGATGTATTCAAGTATTCCTGGTGCTTGTTTGTAGTGTCATCAGCATGCCATATATGTACATTCTTGCTGTCGTGATTGCACACAACACCAGGTTTTTCTGACAAAGCTGTAAGAAAGCTTAGTCCTGTATGGAATACAGTATTGTTAAATGGTAAGGTTAACTCATATTATCAATGTTCAAGCAGCTTTACTTACTTTGATAACTCTCCTTGCTTCAACTCTCCTTGCTCTGACAATCTTTACCTCTTTCAACAACTCTATCTACTTCCACAACTGCAACCAAATTGACATCTTTACTCCTGCCTTAACACTCATACTCTCCTCGACATCTCTACTCATTTTGATGATGTCTTATCAACCAAACACTTATTACAGCCAGGTTTTGAATAAGCCACATGTTTTGCAAGTCCCTGGAGAGTTGAGGCTTGCTATCAGTAGATGGAATGACATTTTTGAAGCTGCTGGGATTGAGGATTTGGTCTTACAGTGAGTATACTTCTTGTATATCTCATTCTGTCTGAAATACCTGGAAGGACTTTTGACCATTTGTCAGGCACAAAACATGCCACTATCTTTGGCTACTCTGCTCTCAGTGTACTGCTATTCACAATGCACCAAATGCCCAATATGATTGATACTATGGCATGGCTATACTCAAACACTCCAATTCCCAATGCACCATCCAACTTAGTCATTTCAATGCCCTCTCAGAAGCAAGTGAGGTATAAAGAATGGATTTTGGTCAGTGTTCCACTGATTAAAATAGCATCTTCTGCTGATAGTGACCTATAGATTGTAGTTTAATTTTGTAGAACTTGTAATTAATGGTGCTCCAGAAGTCAATTATGATGGGCCAATAGTATGATGTATAACAAGAAAACAAGACCTCCACTATACAGATGAATCTCACACTCTTTACTCCTCCCATGCAACAATGACCAAACGAGGACTAAAAGACTGAGCAGTGATCATCTCTTTCCCCCCACATTTCCCCACATGCCCATGTTTCCTCCACCAGCTCATTACAATGCACTGCATTAGATTCAGATTTTCCATCACCCAGGCATTTGTTATGGTCTTTTATTCCACAATCTTAGTGTATGCCACATTCTGGAAATCAAACCCATTCACAGATCCTCTTTGTATGGGTTGGATAGCTGTTGCACAACTTCTGTTTGTTTTTGCTTTGGCTATGAAAAACAATGTGCTTGGGATGCTGCTCAGTTTCACCTATGAAAAGGTGCAAAAACACCTGTGTTGCCTTTCTCTCCTCATTATCTATTATAGCTCAATTACTTGCACTGATTCCTTGGAAGGCTGGCAGTTCTTTTTGTACACATTCATAGTGTCAGCTACAGTCAGTCCTTTTCTCCCACCATCCATTCAATTATTGACAACTTTGCCAGTTTACCAGTGGTCTTTCCAAGGCATATTGCATGAAAAGGCCCATTGGCCTTTTACCATCTGGGCTTTTGTTGGAATGGCAGCTTTGTTTTTGTTTTCGCTTGGTTTCTGGTGTAGGAAGTTTCACAATTTCATGATTCCAGCACATTTTATTAGAATATTGCTTCTCATTCCGTCAGTGAGTACATACTTATTCAAGACTTTCATTCATAGTTAATGAAAATGCTTAGATCTGGCTCCATATGGCATGTATAACCCCCTGGGCACGCACCTGTCTTGGTATCTATGGGGTCGACCACATTCTCCACCTTCTCAAAATGTGCGTAGTCACAGCAGTAATCTGTCCCCTTCCCAAGCTAGGCACAACATGTATCAAGATGCCTTACATCAACAGCAGCTGGAGGACTGGTCAACATGTTTGTATTTGTATCCTATCCTTTGGTTTTGGGTGGTTTGGCTACAACAAGGTGCACCTGTTTACTATTGCTAGTGCACCCAAAGATGAGGATGGCCTAGTCTTGATGGCCAAGAAAGCTGGCAGGTGGACAGGGCAGTTGTATGACATGGCAAGCAGGACAGCAGGCAGAGGCAGAAAAGTTTGGATTATGGTTGAAGGCCCTTATGGTGGGTTTTTCTCACATGCCACAACAGCATCAGCTTTTTTTTTTTGTACTCTATAATTGTAAGATTCATTGTTTGACTGATTATTGCAGGTGGTCCAGGACATGCCATATTTGCAATGCACTCTGCGGCTATATTTGTTGCTGGTAGATCTGGCATCACATTCACACTTTCCAGCATTTAGGATCTCATACACCAAGATCTCACCAGTTCTTCCCTTGTCAAATACATATTCCTCATGTGGATTGTGCAAGACCCAGATGCACTTCACCTGCTTCTTCCATGATTTGCAATGATGATCCAAGAGAGCATCTACACCCCAGTACACATCTCCGTCCACTACACATGAGCACTGACCAAGACACCCATGGCTCCTTCTCTCAAAACCTGAATCATGCTCAGCCCGGGATGGCTTCAGCTGGTTAAAGTGCTTGAGATGGGTATAGCCCATGCTGCAGCCCTTGGCGCAGACATATGTGAAAAGATGAGGGGAGGGTTTTGGGAATGTTGGTCACCATTTGTGGGCCTGCAGCTCTGTCAGATGATGTCAGCAGGGCAGTTGCGACTATTGACCCCGTAAGATTGGATCAAGTTGGGGAAATTGAGATGCACAAAGAGTGAGTGTTCTCCCCTTTCCCTTGCCTACTTGCATGTACTAATCCATGTCATGCCTCTCAAGGGTGTTTGGCTTGTGACTGGAACACAATCTTGACTTGTATACATGATTTATCTTATCTTTATCCATTCATTATCTTTCATTCTTTGTAGACTTAGCTTTTACTATGCTAGGTGTGCCTAGATCCCACAACTCTTTCTTGTGATATGATCCAAATTTGTATGTACTATGTACTTTTTGTAGATGTTGACATGTACAACACACAAGTCACAGATGATGTCTGCAAATACTTAGGCCAGGCATAGTTTGAGGTGGCTAGTATGACTGAAGCAGAATGTAACACAGTGGTCCTTATGAGCCATATCCACACCTTTCTTTCTGTATTACACATGAAAGTTGGAGCTTAGCAAAGCTTTGAGGCCGTGGGCAGTGGAAATGACAACAGACACTAAAAACAGAAACCAAAACATGAAGGCTCACTGTGTTTAGGAGATGTAGAATTTATTATGCTTGAGAAGTACAATGTTCCAAGTTTAGAATATGGTGGACCCAACATGAGTTCCTTGTACAAGGCTACAATGACTTTTTCCCTGCATCATCATTCAGGAACCAGCTTAGCTGAGCTGCAAGCCAGCTGAGCTGAGCCAAGCCATAACAATAATCTTTCCCATAATTATAATTCAGAAACCAGCTTAGCCAGCTCAAGCCAGTCCCAAAGCCAAGCCGCAAGCCAGCTGAGCCAAGCCATCTTTCAAATAACCTCGCTGATAATAATAGGATGATAATAGAAAATTAATGCAAATAACATCTCATTTTTATTGGGATGGTTTTGAGGATAATATTACAATTAACATCCTATTAGAATCAATGGTTTTAATGGAATTGTTATGTTAAATAATTTTGGCAGAATAATTAGTATTATTCTCCACATTAACATTCACCTTATTTCCATAGGAAACATTTAAATTATCTCTCCAATATACACAGAGCTTATAACAGGTTAAAATTTTGAATATTTTCTGATTAAACTTGTGGCCAATAACAGTAAAAATAATGATGCTTATATTTAAAATATTATCTTCAATATTTCCAGCAATAAAAAGCTTATATTAATTAAAATATCTTTCTCAATATTTTCTAGATAATCTTGGTGATATTATAAGCCAAATCCCACAGCATTGCTGTGCTCATTGGGCTGTTAGATTATTTTGTTTGGCTTGCCAAACATCACTGTAGGTGATAAGATAATCACAGCCTTATGAGCGCAGGTCACGGCATATGGTTTTAGGAGCCTGGGTCTCTGCCGGCCTCAACCGGCTAGTTCCAGTACAAAAGATTTGAACCTTATTGCAGAAGAGGCAACACTTGTGAGTCAGTGACCATGATAGTGTGTCACATAAAAACTTGAAAACTAGACTGAGGACCAGTCAAATGAGGATATCATATAGAAAAGCTTGCAAGTCACGGATTTAAATTTCTGGATAAATTGTTGCTTATCAATTACAGATCTCTGAGTTTTGTCATTGCAGAGCAGCGGCTTGGACCGGATATTTGGCATGCCAACTACCACGTGCAGTATCTCTAAGTTAGATAAAATAGCACTAACGTCGAGAGCGACTCATCTTCCAATCAATCATTCTCAGCAGGCTGAGAAGACAGTCTTTTCTCAACTTACCCATCACTCGATCGACTCGATGAAGAGGTGCTATCTATTTGCGTTCTTCACATCCATTGCTCCGTCCGTGATTGCTGCACCCATTTTTAGCTGGGCTGAGAAAGGATCCCGACCACCCCAAACCTCTCAGCACATTCCCATCTCGTCTGACATCGATGTACCCTCTGCTTATCCTCGCAGGACATCTTACCTCTCATTGGCTGATATGCTCAACCCTTTATCACCCCCATTGTCAAACGAAACCATAGAGGGGCCACAAAGATCCCAGCATACCGTCGTCCGTCTGGAACCACACCCAGAAGCCCATGAGCCTTCACAAATGTCGCGGAAAGAACAGTCCCAATCATCTTCGTTCGATGAATGCCATATGATACTGGCGCCGGAGGACACGCCGACTCTCTTTTCGGAACAAGTAAGTTCACAGACCAGGGATCTGAACGAAGATCACATATCTCTCTTGTGCAGCTTTCACAATTGTCCACCACCACCGACGAGAACTCTTTTGCAAACGAACATCAGCCTCGAACACAGCCATGGTTACCCGCTCATCAATTACAGGCCGGGCAACCCCGATCATCATCCATTGATGGTTGCGTCTTTCTGTCGACACTAGAAGACTCTCCGATAGATTGTTCCGAGCAAACAAGTCAACTGGCAGTAAATCTCAGTGACAACTCCTGTGCGAACAAGCCCGCAACGCTGCAGGCCATAGTGGACCCTGCTGATGACCGTAGCGACCCGTCTTCCCTCCCAGTGGAGAGAAGGAAGCCTAAGCCTGGGAGTTCTCGAAAATACAATTGGAAGTGTCATATTTGTCCGAGTGCTTGCTTAACAGAAGCCGGTTTACAAGCGCACATAACCAGCAGGCATACGCAGCCTAGCGCGAAGCCTTTCAAGTGCACCCAATGCTCGGCGTCGTTCAGGCGCTTTGATAAATTGGGAGACCATGAAATCTCACACACAGGGGAAAGGCCGTACGTATGTCGCTACTGCGGAACGGGACGTAAACGTAAGCAGAACCTGGTAACACATGAGGTTTGCCTACTCGCTTTTGAACAAAACACAGACACTAATGTCAGAAATGATACACAGAGAACGTGCAAACATGCTCCTGGCCCCCAATGTAAGCCTTACTCGTGCGGTAAATGTGGGAAAGGATTTACCAGGAGCAATGCGGCCAAGCATCATAGTGTTGGTCTATCACTCCCAACTACTCCTGCATAGACTCATGCCAAAATTCATTTGCAGAGAAAATGCATGCCAAGAATCTGAAATTTCAAGCAAAGTCGTTGAGGCTCACGTTTATCTTTGGTCTCGTGAAGCCTGTTGTATATTGCCTAATACCTATTTTCAAATTTGCCGCGCTGATTTCGTGCCTGTATCTCCTGAAGCCGTGAATCGTGCTGATAATGCGTTTGTGCGTCTAATTCCTATTTGCATTCCTAGTTATGCGTTAGTAGGACCTTAATCAGGTCGAAGTCCCGTCTGATTTCGCGTGTCCGAAATCGTATCCTATTCATCGACTTCAGAAGACTTGGACTAATGGGCCGCGGGGTACCCGCGCGGCAAATTCGAGTTCTCGTCAGGAGAACGACACGCACAGACTGCGGCAATGGCGTTTCCTGTCGATACGCCATCTGCGAGAGACCCTTCACGTAATATTATCAGTAGACCATTGTGAAACAAGAGAAATTCGAATGCCGCTACTGTTTCCGATTCTGCCTCCCATAGCTTTTAACCCTACACTTTTGGGACATCGGCATTCCCCATGATCGCAATAGTCTAACATATTGGCCGGAGGGATTCTTTCCTCAAATTGACTTTTTCTCGGCTCTGAGAACACATTCTTTCCTCAACTTCCCGATTTCTTGGGTTATTTGATTGACTCAATCAAGGAGAACTACCTACTTGTGCTCTTCACATTCTCTATTCCCTACGTGATTCCTGCACTGGTTTCAAGGTTGGCTCACCCACTATACGATCTGCCCAAACACCTCAGCACGCCCAAATCTCGTCTGATATCACTGTATCCGCTGTACGTCATGCGTCAAAAAAATATGAAGGGACTCCCCGCGCAAGGGAAAGGCGGTTCAAAAGTCGCCGCCATGGAATTACCCCCCGGAGCAACTTAAATAAACATGAGGTATTCTGCCCCGTTCGCATTCAGACAAAAACAAACATACACTTACGCTACGCACGAACAGAGCCTGTGCAGAATTCATTTTCAGTGTTACGAGTGTGGACGGGCATGCAAAACAGAAGAAAGTCATCAAGCACACATACAGGCCCTGCATCTGGCACCGGGAGGCCGTTTGCATGCACCAGACGGTTTGCTGTTGTGAGCAACGCAACTAGACATATGGTTGGTCTATTCTACTCTCAACACAACAAATGCACTTAAATTACAAGTTGATTACCCAGAGAGTGTGCCGATATGCGCCTCGCCCCGCTTATAACCCTCATCCGTGTGACACATGTGAGAAAAGATTCGCTAGGGCTCAACACTTGGAGAGTCATAAAGTTCGTCTAGTATCACTTCCACCGACCCCTGCACGGGCGTACACTAAAGCATTGGATATCCAGAGGAATTGCGTGGCGGACCCCATTCGATTTGAAGACGGAAACTAATGAGGTTTCGGCTTTGACCTAGAGCTTGTTGTATTTATTCTCTATGAGCTTCTGGGTGCTTGTGTCGATGACCGTGTCTTTATCAGATTTTAGAGGAGGAAAAACATTTTTTAATCACAGCGAATCGATCCGACAGCCGTAGAACGAGCAAGATGTCCGGCCTCAAATCTTTTTTTGTTCAACACCTGGTCTTGGATCTACCCTTTTTTCTGTGTCTGGATCGAGCCATGAGTTTTCTGTTGTGTATTGCCTATCTTCAAACTTGCCGCGCTGATGTCGTGTCTGTATCTCCTGAAGCCGTGAACCATGCTGATGTGTGCATCTAATTCCTGTTCGTATTCTTAGCTATGCGTTAATGGGGCAATAATCAGGTCGAAATCCCATCTAATTCTGCGTGTCCGAAATCATATCCGATCCATTGACCTAGGAAGACACAATGCCTGGATCCGGTAAATCTCAGCTAAATGTAGTGCATTCCTAGATAAAAGCTCAATTTCTAGCTTTCTAGCTATATCGTGTTCAGCAGCCATTGCCATTCTCGTCCAGCTTATACTCGAGTACAGTCATTTCACCTCTTTTACGAATGTACGCTGTATTCTGGGACTCACCTTTGCTTTCCATGATATTCAAGAAGACCATTGCCAGCCACTCAGCGCGCAGCGTCCATGAGAACTACAAGGTGCAAATTTAATCAGATGAATACTGGAGCTGATCTAGTTTGAAAATCTGCTCGCATAGCTATAAGGCAAGTGTGAAATGGGGGTAGCTCATCACAGATGATACAATGTTAGATGTCGGTGTATACGGGAGGCACATCGTTCACGATGGTATTTTCTCGGGTAAGTAATCGAAGACCACTGTCCCGATGTAATACGTGACGAATGTCCGGTTGCACAAGGGATTGGCCTTTGTGCATTTCCCTCGTCCGGGTTACAGCAACGGTAAAACCACCAAGGCCCCCCGTATTCGAAGAGTCCATACTAGTGGTATTAGCGTGGACGTTGGGTGTATTGTCACTGCTTGTGCCGGGTTGAGTGTCGTGCAAAGGTGAAGACGGTGATGGCACTAAAGGTGGGTGTGTGCTGGCGTTATGTGCACCATAAGAGGAAGCGGCAATATTTGAAATCCGTAACAGTGGATAACGCGACATAAACGGGGTCACTTCGGTGGTTGTTCTCCCAGCACTGGTATGGCCTGATTTGAATTCTGTGATCACGGGATGCAGACGGCTGCGTTGACGCCACAAGATCATGATGTATCAGAAATACACCGCCAATGACGCCACCGGCAATGGCACCCACTGGAGTCGGGGACTTGCGGCTTGGGGCAGGTGAGTTGGCACTGGTATATGAAGCGCTTGGTACCTCACTCGTCACGGGCTGGTGAGATGAGGTGTTGGTGACCTATAGATAGTCGAGGGTCAAAGGCGTAGCTGGCCCATTAGCGCCGTTGTAAGTGACTAGCAGGGTATGAGGCCCAAGTGTCAAGTCAGGGGTAGTAAAAAACGCTTGGTTATACATCGTCACATTAACATCTGCAGGAAGACCATCGAGCTGAAATGACGTGGGCGAACTTCCGTCGATCGAGAATGATCCGGAGGCCCGTGAATGCGGAAGTTCCTTTGGTATCAACCCCATTCATGTAACACTTTTGCCTGTGTTGGCAAACAAGCATCATGAGCGTCAATCATGATCAAGAAACATTGGCATAGACCGACCTACGAAGTAGAACTTCGCCTGTGACCCTTTGACAGTAGTCATATTGGCTATGTCTCCTAGCGCTCCCCATTTTGAATCTAACATGATCGCCGAATCATTATTGTCAACTCTCAGGATGGCCTCGTCGAAGGAGGTTTGAGGAGATGAGGAGAATAGCAGGCAGTCGACCCAAAACGTTTTGCCAGTTGTTGTCACATTGACGGTGAATACATGCGGGCCGTCGTGAAGTAGCTGTTGCTCGCACAGTACCCAGTGATTTTCGGAGTATTTAAACGGCTTCGTTGACCCGATACTGATGTCGTCAACGGAACACTCCCAGCTAGGATCCCAACGCGTATTGTTGTTTATCCTTGCGAGCTGCGTAGTGCCTATTAGCGTGATGGAGGTGCCTGGATGATAACAATCAATACGGCGAAGACAGAAAACTGAGCTCAGTTGGTGTCCAACGTACTCTCAAAAGCAAACGAAAGGCTGTTGTTTCTGTTGGTTCCATGAGATGTACGCTTGTACGTTGGACTGAAGTTTCCTGTTCCACCTAGGCTCTCCTGGTCCTGGAACCATCCTTCACCCGAATAAAGAATGCGGCTGTCGGTGTCGTCAATAACAACTCGTCGAGACGTGGCCATTTACGCAGGGCAAGAAGAACTGAGTGCCGTACTTGTGGTGTTATGGGAGATCGAGGAAGCCTTGAAACGCAGGGAAATCAAAATATGGGTAAGCCATTCTGGACTGTAGTGTTGAAACTGATGAATTGTGGCGTTTCGTGTCTCGGGGATAAGAATCTCGATGGAAGTTTGATATGCAATGCCAATATAATGATACCTCAATGCAGCCTGTCGAAAACGGATTTTAGCAATTGTATTGTGTCGCTGGAAAGGAATTTATCTAGGTTCTTCAGGCCTTGTTAGTTAAACCAGCCAAGCATTGCTGTTGTTTGGAAAATATAAGCTTAAGTGGGATTAAGAAGCACCAAAAAAGGACCATCGGTTATATTAAATTAACTGCCACTCGTTTGCGCTCTCTACATCAAACTTCTTTCAGCGAGACATTTATAAAACTTGACGTGTCGGGGGACAGCCCAAATAACGATCTTTCCGCCAATCAGGGTCGGATCAGACGAATTGGACGAAAAGGAGATCACGGGACAACAACCGTCTTTCAGAGGCTGTCGTATTACGTGCTACGCTGGAGACAAAGGAAATTGGGTCGACGTAGAACAGAAACTCACCCCTACAGCCGATTGAACAAGGAATGGACGATGATGCCCAAGCACATTGTCACGCGATCGTTCGAAACAGACATGGAGAGTGGGCGACATCGGGAAAATGGTATTACAATCAGTAAAAAAAATGCGATGTCGCCTCAGGAGTCAGATTGCACGAAGCCGAAGAAAGCGGAGCCAAACAAGCCTTTCAAATGTCAGTATCGTTTGGCGGTGACTCGGGCGAGACGATTGAATTGGAGAACAAAAAGGGCCTTACGCGACGGCATTGCTAGCATGAACAATTTCCTAGTGTCCGCATTTTGAACCTCGTTGCATAAATGCTCGCTTGATATCTCAACGGATGCAACTGTCGCCTCAAGAAAAGTCCGATTGTCAACTCTATTTGCTGTAATCAGAACGTCGATTGGAGCGAGCATTGACATAGGATCGGAAACTCTGTTGTTATTATGGATGATCACGGATCTAAAATCATTTAAGTCAGAACTTCCGAATAATGTCAAGATATGCCATAAACTTGCAGTTCAAAACGTAGACAGATGCCGGCTTGACCAAGATTGTCTCCATCATTGCCTGAGAGTACACGTTTGCATTGCAGTTATCTTTGTGACTTGAACTAAACCTCCAATGAATAAGCAGCACGAGAAAACTATGCTACTGTACGACGTAAGAAACGCACCATGAACACGGAAGGACTGAGTTATTTTTTTGATTACGGGATGTACCTCTTCACCGATGTATTGCTCCCGAAGCCTCAAGACCATTTGTATGCGCGCCGAAAATAGCAATCTCCAGGTTCTCCGACGATGCAGCAGTAGAGTTCTGGTAAATTTGGACTAGTCTTGTGGATTCGATCTCTAGAGTCAAATTATTCGTCTTATCTATTCAGTCGCTCTTCGTTCTTGAGATGGATCAAATTCCTAACTTCCATGAAAATGGTATGTTATCCGGTGTGATTGGTGCACGTCGGAAGGCCCGGCACCGAAAGGTACCCAAGCCAATCTATGAACAAAAAATAACATTCGGGTTGCTGCTGCCGCCACCTCGGAACATGGAGAAATCCATCTATGCGGTATTAAGACAATTCTGCGCAGCGAGGGCCCGCCGAGGGGAAGGAATTGGCGTTGGCGCGCCCGAGTCACGACTTTTGAAGTTTTGAACAAACATCACATTACGTGGTTGGCCATGACGTAGTTCTTTCACTAAATTTTAAAATTAGAAACAAGGACAATTTCTCCAGTGCTTCACTGGAAAGACGGGCTTAACGTTTATTTCCATTATCCAGGTTGAGGCGGAGTTCTACTCCACTATCTCCTATTACTATTACTAAAAAAAAATTAAACTGTTACTCGCCAATCGGTGTGGACTATGCTTCTAAAAACTACAACGTGTAAATTTCTTCAGGCCATTCCTAAAGCTAGCCTGGTTCAATAATCGTTTGTACAACTATTAAGATGAATGTGTGAAATGGGAACGGTTCTTCGCAGATGATGAAAAAGGCTACGTGGCAGTATATAGAGGAGGCACATCAGTCACGATGGTGTCTTCTCGGTCGGCTAATCGAAAACCACTATCTTGATGGAGTACATGATGGATGTTCGGCTGGATAAGGACTTGGGGTTTGTGTATTTCATGTGGCAGAGTTGCCGCAATAGCAAAACCACCAGGGCCCCCCGTACTCGAAGAGTCCAAGCTGGTGGTATTGGTATGAGTGTTAGGAGTGCGCTGGTCACTGCTCGTGCTGGGCTGGCCGGAGTGTAAATGAGGATGCGATGATGGCGGAGTTGGGCTCGCGTTATCGTTGCGTGCACCATAAAAATTGGAAGTGGAGGAAGCGGCGAGATTTGGGTCTCGTAGAGGTGGGTAAAGCGACATGAATGGGGTCACTTCAGCAATAGGTCTGGCGCCCCCAGTTTGACCTGGCTTGCTTTCTGTGAGTTCGCGCTGTTGGCGGTGTCGCCGCCATAGAAATAGGATGAGAATGAGAGCGATCAAGCCTAAACCGCCAAGAACACCGCCGACAATGGCACCAATTGGTGTCGAAGAATTTTGATTTTGGGCACTTGAGCCGGCGGTAGTAGCTGAAGGGCTAGATGTCGTGCTTGATGTCATGCTCGACGTCATGCTCGATGTTGTGCTCGATGTTGTGCTCGATGTTGTGCTTGTCGAGGCCTGGAGGTTTGACGTGTTGGTGACGTACAGATAGTCTAGAGTTAGAGGTGTAGCCGGTCCATCAGCGCCATTATAAGTGACCAGGAGGGTGTGAGGGCCCGGCGTCAAGTCAGGAGTGGTAAAAAACGCTTGGTTATAAACCGTCACCGTAGCATCTGCAGGAAGGCCGTCGAGCTGAAATGATGTGGGTTGACCTCCGTCGATCGAAAATGATCCGGATGCTCGTGAGTGTGGTAGTTCAGTTGGAACAAATCCGACCCACGTAACGCTTTTGCCTGTTCAAAACGAGCAGCATGAGTATCTAGTATGATAAATAATGCGTTGGCGCAGACCGACCTACGAAGTCAAACTTCGCTCGAGATCCTTTCGAAGTAGTCATGTTCGCTGTGCCTCCAAGTGCTCCCCATTTCGAGTCTAAAATGATCGCTGGGTCACCATTGTCAACTAACAAGACGGCCTCATCGAAGGAAACGCCAGGAGATGAGGAGAACGTTAGGTAGTCGACCCAGAATGTTTTCCCAGCCGTTGTTACGTTGACGCTGAAGGTGTGTGGACCGTCGTTAAGTGTCTTTTGTTCGCACAACAGCCAGTGATTTTCAGCAAACTCAAACGGCTCCGTTGACCCAATACTAATATCATCAACGAAGCACTCCCAACTAGGATCCCAACGGGTGCCGTTGTCGATCCTCGCAAGCTGCGTTGTGCCCATTAGAGCAATGGATGTACCTGGATGATGATACGATCAACAGCAGTTAGGAGATCTGTGCTGAGCCCCTCAGTTATTGCCCAACGTACCTTCGAAAGAAAACGAAAGGCTGTCGTTTCTGTCCGTTCCATGAGATGTACGTTTGTACGTTGGACCAAAGTTTCCTGCTTTGTCCTGACTGCCCTGATCTTGGAACCACCCTTGACCCGAATAATGAATGCGGTTGTCAGTATCGTCGATAACGATCCGTCGAGAAGTGGCCATCGTACAAGGCGAGAAGGACTAAACGCCCGTATTGAGGGTGGTGTGAGAGACCAAGGAAGGGTTTGAAACGCGTAGTGTAGGTAGGCTGATTTGAGCATCGTTACCCAGCAGTGCGAACCTGATCAACCGTGGCAGTTCGTGTTTCGGGGATAAAAGTTGTGATGGAGATGCGATATACATTGTGATGAGGATGATGCTCGCGCAGGATGCCCAAAAAGCGGCTTTTGCTATTCGACGCAGTCGTTTCAGAGGAGAGTTGTCAAATTCACCGTTAATTAGCAAGCTGGCACTGCTGTTATTTGGCAAATTCACGCTTGGGTAAGGTTGCGAGGTGAATGAACGGATCACCGGCATGACATCGGCTACCTTTCGCTTACACATCACTGCATTGGAATGATGACGGGCTTCCGAGCAATCACACTCGCTTGCGGTCCTGCACATCAAGATCAAAGTTTCAAGCTGGACCGAACAGACATTCCACATAATCGAGGTATCTCTGCTAAAAGAATATGAGGTCAAACCTTCCCAAATCCGCCATCCGCAAAGAAAGCACTGATGCGCTTCACGATGATATCTAAGCCCACAAGCCATCGCACAAGCTCAGTGTCTAGAGCCTCCTTCAGCGAGCCATTTATAGAACTCGGCGCGTCGGGGAACTGCCCAAATGGCAATCTGTAACGTAATTATGACCGGAGGAGATCGGGGGGGATCGGGACAAAAGAGACGGGATAACTTACCACCACTACAGATCGAACAAGGAACGGATGATGGTACCTAAGCACATTGTCATGGTCGTTTAAAGCAGGCGTGTAGTTCGGAAGATGTGTGGAAATTGCATGTTTGACAGCGCTTGACAAGTGAAAAAAAAAGGCCTCTGAACACGCGACATGTAAGATAATTTGCCGGAAGATCTAGAAAAGGAATATTTGATAAGAGTGCCAGAATAAAAAGCACTTCAGGAATTGCGTAACGCGAGAGAGTTGAGGAGTCAACCCAGCAGAATGCACAATTCCGTTAGATTCCATGATTGAGCCAACGGGAAATGGTATAACTAATGAGTAAATGAGTAACGAACTGCGATATTGCCACGTAGATCAGATTGCACGAAGCCGAAGAAGGCAGAGCCAAACAAGTCTTGGTTCAGTCGATAGTTAATTTGGAGGATGAAACGGTTGAGTTGAAGACCAGGATGCGCCTTGCGTAATGGCATTCATTGTTCGTGGGGTCAACGAGGACGTATGGAATACGTTTTCATAGGATCACATTTCGAATAAATTCCATAAATGCTCACCAGACACATCAACGAATGCATCTGCAGCCTCTAGAAAAGCCCGAGTGTCGACCCCATCCTCCGTAATTGAAACATCTGCAAAGGACTGGTAAGCAGGGTTTAACGCCCAACTTTTGAAGCGAGTTCCAGACTTTCCTGAGTCCTGTGGCCGAGATGATAACAACACATGATGTCACGTAGAATGCTCTCATCATTGATCGGCTTGAAAGCCTTTAAGCTAAGTTAGCGGCCCCTCGGGGCACGGCGTACCAACATCACTAGACCTCACAGACGAATGGCTTAATGACCAGCGAACGAGACTAGCAGTAAAGTGGCTCAACGCCGTACACATGATGATTCACTGAGTGCGAGTTAAGGTAGAAAAGAAACCTGCTAGTCAATCAGAACAGTGAGTATTGATCCTGAACTAAATACTGTTGGAGAGACATGCCACTCCGAAAGAATTTACAAAGAGTTTATTAGAGAGCGAGAATGATACTATTGGAAACAAGCAGCGTGGTGGTGGTGGGGAGTAAACGCACAAATTAACTAATCTAACTACCGAGTTTAAATACTAATTAAGGGTCACAAAGTACGAAGGCCTATTAAGCATGAAGCGCATTTGACCGCGCGGATCGTGTTCAGAACTCCAACAAATACTACGAGGTGTTCTGAATTCTATCGAATAATCACTAAAGGTAGTTTAATATAGCGATTCGTTCGCACGTCGCAGACGGCGCAACGCTAAGCCATGGTATATACGGGGGGCACATCTCCCACAGTACTGCCTTCTTGGGTTGTTGATCGAAGACCACTATCTTGGCGTAGTACACGATGAATGGGGTGCATTATGGCTTGGGCTTTGAGCAACTCCCTGAACCGAATTTCCACAACAGCAGAACCACCAGGGCCGCGGTTATTCGAACTGGTGTTATTGGGATGAGTGTTGGGAAGACGATCACTGCTCTCGTTGGGTTGGGTTGGGCGTAAAGAAGAGGATAATGGCAGCGGAGATGCGGCACGAAATTTGGAAGCAGAGGAGGCGGCATCCGGTACAGATGGATGAAGCAACATAAATGGAGTTACTTCGGTGGTAGTTCTACCACCAGTCTCTGCTGACGTGGTTTCTGTGCTCTCTCGATGCTGAAGACGTCGCCACCACAGAAATAGGATAATGATGAGAGCGACCAAGCAAAGACCACCAATGACACTGCCGACAATGGCACCAACTGGAGCCGAAGACTTTGGATTTCGGGCATTTGAGCCAGCACTCGTGGCTGAAGCGCTTGGTATTGTGCTTGACGTCGTAGTTGGTGTTGTATTTAGTGTTGTGCTTGGTGTCATGCCTAGTGTTGTACCTAGTGTTTTGCTGTTTGACGTCCCTAATATCGAGCTTAGTATCGAGCTTAACGTTGTGCCCGTTATTGTGTTTGGGGCCGTGTTTGAGGTCGTGCCTTGTGTTGTGCTTGGTGACGCGCCTGGTACCGTGCTTGGCGTGGCCTGGTGGGTTGATGCTTTGGTGACGTACAGAAAGTCTAGACTCAGAGGTGTAGCCGGTTCATCTGCGCCCTCATAAGTGACCAGGAGCGTATGAGGGCCAGGCGTTAAGTCAGGGGTGGTAAAAAACGGTTGGTTAAACAGTGTATTTCTGCCATCGGCAGGAATGCCATCAAGCTGGAATGATGTGGGAGAACCTCCATCAATCGAGAACGATCCAGAAGCTCGTGCATGGTTCTGGTCCCACGGTACGGTCCCGACCCACGTCACACTTTTACCTGCATTCGCGAAACAAACGCCATGAACCTCAAATCTGGGTTGAGAAAATTTGGCGCAAACCAACCTACAAATTTGACCGTTGCTTGAGATCCTTTCACAGTGGTCATATTGCCAATGTCTGACAGCGCTTCCCAACTTGAATCTACCGTGATTGAAGGATCATAGTTTTGAACTTTCAGAACGGCCTCGTCGAAAGAATCAGAAGGGGATGGGGTGAACATGAGGTAGTCGACCCAAAAGGTTGTTCCAGCCGTCGTCACATTGACACTGAAGGTATGCGGACCATCGCTAAGCCTCATTTCCTCGCATAGCACCCAGTTGTTTTCAACCATTCCAGACGGCTTCGTTGACCCGATACTGGTTCCATCAACAAAACACTCCCAGCTAGGATCCCAACGCGTGCCGTCCTCGAGCCTGAAAAAGTGCGCTGTGCCCATAAGAGTAATAGAGGTGCCTTTATAATGCGATTAACGACAATAAAGGGAGAAAGCTGAGCAGAGTTGTTGCCCAACGCACCTCGAAAAGGAAACGAAAGGCTGTCGTTTCTGTAGGTTCCATGAGATGTATGCTTGTATGTTGGCCCATAATTTCCTATCTTGTCCCTGTTGCCCTGGTCAGTGAACCATTGACCCGAGTATTGAATACGGTCGTCAGTGTCATCGATGACAACTCGTCGAGAAGTCGCCATTGGGCAAGGTAAAAGCAAAAAGAGCCGTATTTGCAATGATAGGAAAGAGTAATAAGGTAGCAAAAGCAGGTTCGTAATGTGGGTAAGCTGATTTGAGCAATGTTATGGTGTGTGGCTGAGGCTGATGAATTGTGTCGGTTCGTGTTTTGGGTATCAATATCACGATTGTGTTGTTGCTCAAAAAGGGAGCTATCGGGTCGATATCAGTTGTCCAGCCAAAATTGATGCCGTTCCATTTCAGTGAAAATGAGAGGTGATTGTGAATACACACAAGAGGTATGGCCAAGACAAGGCTGATTTCCGACCTTGGAACGATCACATTGACTTGCCTTCCTGCACATCAAAGACAGGATCTGCTCTGTAGGTACTGTACTCGATGATCGGACTATCTCCGATCAAAGCATGTAGCCAAACCTTTCCAATTCCACCATCCTCGAGGAAAGCACTGATATGCGTCACATGCCTATGAGCCCTCGAGCAAGCTCGACATCCAGCTTCTTAGCAAATCCTCCTTCATCGACAAATCTCTAGAAGGCTGTGTGTTGAGGAACATACCGGTTGGTGATATGAACGTCAATTACGATTGAACTGATATGATTTCGTCGAACACAGAATCAGCTGAAATGAGATGAAGCAACCATCGGGACTTGACAAGCTTGAAGTTCATTGAGAGCATATAATGTCACGTGGATCAGTCCCATCGTTGAAATGATCGCCGGATTGGGCCATCGGCTTGAACCTATGAACGGGGCACTCGATTCAAAGCCTTTCCAATCAGTATACATCAACTTGACCAATGAACCAGGATCTGATATAACAAGGGCCAGAACGTCTACCTCTCTTCAGCCTTTATCTTGCTCGTACTTAAAAATTTGTTAGGCTCATCCACAAGCAGCCACTTCACATATATGTTATTCCGCATCGGATCTACATTGACTAAACCGTGGGGTACGTCATTTACAGCGTAGATATTGATCATGGTCCGCTTAAAGTCAAAGAGGCAGCCTTCCCTTTCTTGAATCTATTGAGGTGCCATAACCTCTATTGGAAATGTCCTGTCCGTATACGACAAGACAAGAACTTTGAAGACGAATAGTTTTATCAGCAGCAAAGGATACAGGAGTTAAATGATCCAATGCTGTATACAGGATGATTGACTGAGGGATTAGACGTAGAAAGAGTTTTGCCAGTCGATCGGTCCGTATTGCGTCTAAAATCTAGGAGGTGTAAATGCTATGAGATAATTGCTGGCGCCAGTCTAGTTCAACGGTGCGTTCGCACAACTACAAGATGAGAGTGAAATGGAAGTGGCACGTCGCAGACGATGCAACGCTAAGACATGGTATATACGGGAGGCACATCTCTCACAATAGTGTTTTCTCGAGTGGGTAACCGAAAACCACTGTCTTGATGCAATACATGTCGAATATTTGGCTGCATCAGGGCCTGGCCTTTGTACGCTTCCCTCGACCGAGCTTCCAAATCGATGGAAACACCAGGGATGCCGCTGTTCGAAGAGTCCATACTGGTGGTATTGGTATGACCGTTGGGAGGGCGATCACTGCTCATAATGGCTTGGTATGGACGTAACGGGGGAGATGATGATAGCAAAGCTAGTTTCGTGCTGGCGTTGGGTGCGCCATGAAATCTGAAAGCAGAGGATGCGACGTCCGGTAAAGCTGGATGAAGCGACATGAACGGAGTTACTTCAGTGGTCTTTCTATCACCAGTCTCCCCCGACGTAGTCCCCGTGAGTCCACGACGCTGACGACGTCGCCACCATAGAAATAGGATAACGACGAGGGCAACCAAGCAAAGACCACCAATGACACTGCCGACAATGACACCAACTGGAGCCGAAGACTTTTGCTTTCGGGCATTTGAGCCAACACTCGTGGCTGAAGCGCTTGGTATTGTGCTTGATATTGGACTTGATGTTATGTTGAGTGCTGCGCTTCGTGTCGTGCCTATTGTCGTGCCTATTGTCGTGCTCATTGTCGTGCTCCCAGTGAGTATCGTGCCTGGTGCCGTGTTCGGTGCCGTGTTCGGTGTCGTATTCAGTGTCGTGTTCAGTGTCGTGTTCAGTGTCGTACCTGGTGTCGTGAGTGGTGTCGTGTCTGTCGTGGCTTGGGGAGCTGATGTGTTGGTAACGTACAGATAGTCTAGAGATAGAGGTGTAGCCGGTCCATCTGCACCCTCATAAGTGACCAGGAGCGTATGAGGGCCAGGCGTCAAATCAGGGGTGGTAAAAAACGGCTGGAAATACCCCGACGTTTTGACACCTGCAGGAAGGCCATTGAGTTGAAATGGCGTGGGTGGTTCTCCATCAATTGAGAACGATCCAGACGCTCGGCTATGGTTCTGCTCCCACGGTACAGTCCCAACCCATGTCACACTTTTGCCTGCACAACTGCAATGAGCGTCGAATATGATTTGAGAAATGTTGACGCAAACCGACCTACAAAGTTGAACGTTGCTGTGGATCCTTTCACAGTAGTCATAGAGGTAGTTTTTTCGTACGCTACCCAACTTGAATTCATCTTGATTGTCGGATCATCATTTTGAACTATCACAACAGCCTCGTCAAAGGTAGCGTGAGGGGTTGGGGAGAATGTGAGGTAGTCGACCCAAAAGGGTTTCCCAGCCGTCGTCACTTCGACTCTGAAGGTATGTGGACCGTCGTCAAGTGCCTTTTTTTCGCACAACACCCAGTGATTTTCAGGATATCGAAACGGCTCCGTTGACCCGATACTGATTTCATCAACAAAACATTTCCAGCTAGGATCCCAACTCCTGCCATTGGCAACGACCTGCCCAAGCTTCGTTGTTCCCATAAGAGCAATAGAAGTACCTTGTTATATAATTAACGGCAATCAGGAGAGAAAGCTGAGCTCAGTTGTTGCTCGGCGCACCTTCAAAAGAAAATGAAAGGCTGTCATTTTTGTCGGTCCGGTGAGATGTGCGTTGGTACGTTGGACCAAAATTCCCTTCTGTGTCTTGACTGCCCTCGTCCTTAGACCATCCTTGACCCAAATAACGAATGCGACTGTCAGTGTCGTTGATGACAACTACCCGGGAAGTGGCCATTGGGCGAGGTAAAAACAAAAATGGCCGCACTTGCGATGATAGGAAAGACTGACAAGGTTATAAAAGCAGGGGGGTCGTAATGTGTGTAAGCTGATCTGAGCATTGCTACGCTGTGCCACTGAGACTGATGAATTATAGCGCTTTGCGTTTGGAGTGTGAATGTTTTGATGGAGGTGTGATATATATATTAATAATGATGATACGCCAGTCCGGCTTGGTAGAAGCGTGTAGTTATTTGTGGTGTCGCGTCGGGGAGAGCTGGGCGGGCCAATATTGGTTGGCCAGCCAGTATTGCTGCCATTCCGCTCGAGTGAGATTGCAAGATGGTTGTCAACACCAACAAGCGGCATGACGCCTTTCCAATCTTACTTCGGGACAACACTTGCCCTCCTGCGCAACAAAGACGGGATCTGCTATGGAGTAATCAATGATCTGACTATATCCCATCGAAACATGCGGTACCACACTCAAGTAAGGAACTGATATGCTTCACAATGATGTTCGTGCCCACGAGTCATGGCGCAAGCTTCGCATTCAGCTTTTCAACAGAACCCCCTTCAGCGGCTAATATCTAGGACATTGCGCGTGGAGGAACAGCCCAGATGGTAACCTAGACATCAATCACAATCAGATTGATATGAATTGGACGAACAGGAAATCAGCTGTGATGTAACTAACAGAAGTTCTTCAAGAATCATTTTGTCCCGTGCTAGTGTCCCAGCGGCGGGCAAGAAGGAAAACGGGAAAGCAGCGATCAAATACTCACCAGTACAATGGATTGAAGAAGGAGCAGATGGTGGCGTCTGTGTACATTGTTACGGTCATTTGAAGGCTCTGATTGGAGCATCTGTGAAGGAGTGGAGGCGTCCGAAGGGAACTATTGGTCCGCAGACACTGACATATGATCGAGGAATCCATTCTATTCAACTTTTCCGCGTGGAAATGAAGCGCCATTACGAGCTTGATGGGCTCGACGAACAGCAATGTAAGTAGCGATGAATTCATTGAACGACTGTTCAACGTTGCGCTGGCATTGAATATCACAAGCTATTACGTCATCATTGATACAATTGGTTTGAACTCTTCAGAGCCAGCCAGAGCCACACTCTCCCCCAATTTTCTCCAGCACGCTCCGAAAAGACTCATGTCATATATGAATCACAAGAGTCCCCGAATTGAGTTCGAGGCCCAACATATTTATCATCCTTTGAGCTCGCCGAGGAGCGGCACTGGAGTGGCTTGAAGCGGCAATTTGCCACGACCACCCATAAGTCATAGATGATGTATCCATACTTATTCACAAGATAAATAGAAAAACGCTAACGGGCAAAGCGGCTCCTCTTTCAACTCTTTCTCAGCAGGCTCTGAGAAGGCATTCTTCCCTCCTCTGACTTGACACCTCTCATTATTTGATTGCCCCATGAAATACCACCTACTTGCGCTCTTCACGTCCCCTATTCATCCCGCAATTACTCTACCCATTTCAGGCACGGCTAAGTATCTATACCGGCCGCCCCAAACATCTCAGCACACATCCATCTCCTCTAATATTGATGCACCGGCTGGGCGCTTTCGCCAAGCTTTTTACCTCTCGTGGACTGACATGCTTAACCCATCGCCGTCTCAGCCTTAAAGCCAAGAAATTGGCCGGTCAAAAAGCTCGCAGCATACTTTTGTCTATCAGGGACCACACCCAGCAGCCCGTAAGCCCTCAGAAACACGACAAGTCGAACTTTCCCTGTCATCTCTGTTCGTGGAATCCATTTTTTACGGTCGAGGACCCCTCAGTACTCTGTCTGGAGCAAGAAACTTCACAGACCATGGACTCAAACGAAGGTCACGATCGGGATGCCGACAAAAACTCTTCCGTAAATGAGCATCAATCACGACCACAACCATGGTTGCCCACCCATGGGTCCTTTCAACCTCAGCCAGGGCAATCCCGATCATCACCGTCTGATGAGTGTATCCTGTCGACACCAGAAGACCTTCCGATACAAAATTCTGAGCGAACACGTTTACCCTCTGCGGATTTCAATGACGACACTCGAGCGAACGACCCCGCACCACCGCAGGCCATATACACTGACAATGGCGGTGGTGACCCATTCATATTGCCACCCGAAGGAGCGGAGGGAAGGGAGCCGATGTCTGGGCCTTCTCGAGAACCCAAATGGCAATGCGATGTCTGTGGGCGGCTTTGCACTACTGAACGCCGTCTAGAGATGCACAGAATCAGCAAGCATACCAAGCACGACGGGAAACCTTTTAAGTGCGCCGAGTGCTCGAAGGCGTTTGGGCGTCTTAACGTGTTGGAAGCTCACGAAAAGATTCATACAAAGGAAAAGCCTTTCGCATGTCGCCGCTGCGGAAGACGATTTAATAAACAAAATAACTCGGATAGACACGAGGTTTACCTGCTCACTTTCAAACAAAACATATACACTTACGATAAGAATGATATTCAGAGCAAGCGCGGAACTCATTGGCAATGCTTCGAGTGTGGACGGCTCTGCTCGACAGAACAACGTCTACAAAGCCACATAAACAGCAGGCATGTGAGGCCCAGTGACAAACCTTTCAAGTGCGCCCACTGCCCGAAGACGTTCAGGCTTTTTGCTACGTTAGAATGCCACGAAAGGTCTCATTCAGGGGAAAGGCCGTTTGTATGTCGCTACTGCGGGCAACGGCCTATTACTCAGACTAACTCAGTGACACACGAGGTTTGCCTACTCGCTTTCAGACACAGCATATACACGCAAGCCATAAATTGATAATACCCAGAGAGTATGCAAACTGGTGCCTGGCCCCGCACATCAACCCTATGTATGTGAGAAATGTGGGGACAAATTCCATAGGAGCGACTGCTTGAAGTTCGTCTATAACTTCTGGTTACTTGCTTGAGCTCATGCTAAAACTGATATCCAGAAAATATGCGAAGCGCCTGACCCCGCTGGTTCTGATTCTGAAGACGAAAGTAATTGAGGCTCATAAATAGTTTCTGCCTTGACCTCATAGAGCCTGATGCATTGGATGTCTAGGAGCTACTTGGGTATTGTCGTTACCTGCGCCTCGTCTAGAAGTCGTTAATTGTGTATATACACGTAATTCCTGTTAACATCTCTAGCTGTGTAATCTGTTAATGGAAGTCCTGTCTGGTTGTGTGCGTCTGGCATCATATACCCTCCCATGACGTAGGAGGGTTCTAGTAAATTCTGACTAGGAGTGTGCCATTTCTAGACCATAGCTCGATTTATAACTGTATTGGATCCAGTCATCTAACTAGCATTCTCGTCTGACACTGTTCATTACGTAACTACGTTGTAGGCAAAGAAAACGTTGGTGGGGACCCTAAGCTTGTAAGTTTTGCAGAGTGATCGGAATTATGCAACGCTGTGTTTTGACATGACGCATAAAGTATAGACGGAGTGGTAGAAAACGGTGGTTGGAAGCCTACATCGTAATAAGGATGATGCTCGAGCGCAGGATGCCCAAAAAACGGCTTTTGCTAGTGGACGCAGTCATTTCAGAAGAGAGTTGTTAAAGTCACCGTTAATTAGCAAGCTAGGGCTGCTGCTATGCGCGCTCCCAGTATTTTATTTGGCAAATTCACGCTGCGGTCAGGTTGCGAGGTGGATGAACGGATCACCAGCACGATGTCGGCTACCTTTCGCTTACACATCACTGGATTGGAGTCCTGCACATCAAGATCAAAGTTTCAAGCTGGACCGAACAGACATTCCACGTAATCGAGGTATCTCGGCTAAAAATATGAGGTCAAACCTTCCCAAATCCGCCATCTGCAAGGAAACCACTGATGCGCTTCACGATGATATCTAAACCTACAAGCCATCGTGCAAGTTCGGCGTCTAGCTTTTCAACAGAGGCTCCTTCAGCAAGGCATTTGTAGAACTCGGCGCGTCGGGGAACTGCCCGAATGGCGATCTAGAAGGTAATTATGATCAGACGAGATAATGAGGAATGAAGGTGATCAGGTAAAGCAGTCAACCCTGCATGGCGCGACAGCAATCTTCAGGAAATTGTTGTATGTCGTGCTGGCATACTCCAATAGCGGGCAAAGGAAATCGGGACGATGGTGACGAGATAACTTACCACCACGACGGATCGAACGAGGAATGGGTGGTGGTGCCTGAGCACATTGTCATATGATCGTTTAAAGCAGGCGTGGAGTTCAGAAGACGTGTCAGATTGCATGGTTTGCAGCGCTTGACAAGTGAACAAAAGGCCTCTAAACACGCATGATGTAAGATGATTGCTCAGAAGATCGAGAAAAGAGAATATTTGGTGAAGTGCAAGAACAGATAGCACTTCAGGAGTAACGCGAGATTGTCGAGGTGTCAACCCAACAGAATGCACAATTCGTACCTTGTAAGCCTGACCAAACACCCAGTTCCGTGCCCGCGTTGGTCCTTCGAATCATTCCGAACAAGCCTCTCTAGTGTATCCGAAACTTCTCGCGTAGAGTCATACCGGGTGCGAACTCCCTGCAAATAGGAACTTATCGTCAGATTCCATGATTGAGCCACTTGGGCAATGGCAAAACAAGGAGTAACAAACTGCGATATTGCCACGTAGATCAGATTGCACGAAGCCGAAAACGGCAGAGCCGAACAAGTCTGGGTTCAGCTGATAGTTAATTCCGGAGGATCAAATGATTGAGTTGGGACCAGATTGCGCCTTGCGTAACAGCATTGTTCGCGGGGTCACCGAGGACACACGAAATGCGTTTTACTAGAGTAACATTTTGAATAAAGTTGCATAAATACTCACCAAACATGTCAACGAATGCATCTGCAGCCTCAAGAAAGGCCTGAGTGTCAACCCCCTCTTCCGTAATTGGAACATCTGCGAATGACTGGTGATAATCAGTCAGCGAAGATTGATTACGATCCGAAACTCTGTCATTACCCACCTTTGCCGTCTCAAAGTACGGTGGCATCTTGCTGTCAAAGTTTGAAGTAGTTCAATGCGTTCAACTTTCGCTTGACTGCGGTCGTGGCTAAGTTGACCATATATAATGTCACGTGAAATGCTGCTTGCATCATTGATGGCAATGATCGAGCCATCGGGGCCCGCCGGATCCGTACAGTATCATTGTATCAATTCAAAGCTTTTCAATCGTACATCAACTTTGATCATGAATCCAAATCTGATGGAACAGTGGTCAGAGCTCTCACCCTTCTCTGGTAGCCTCTGCATTTCTTGTACTTGAAAGATTGTTCTATCGGACCCTGTTGGTATGCGGCAAGAACTTTGCAGAGGAACAGACGTTTAGCAACGGTGAAGGTTGGCAGTTAAATGGTCCAATGCCACATACGAAATGATTGACTGAGCGGATTGATATAAAAGAAGGTCTGCTAATCAATCGGTCCGTACTTTTTCTAAAAACAATGGGAGGTGTTAAACGCTATGAGATAGATACTGAAGCTAGTCTAGTTCAACGATGCCTTCGCACAGCTATAAGTCGAGTAATTAAAGGGTATATATGGGGGGGCGAATCTGTCGCAGTAGTGTTTCCTTCAATGGTTCGAAGGTCCGGCGTTATTCGAAGAGTCGATACTGTTGGTCCTTGGGAGGATGATCACTGCTGATAATGGGCTGGCCAAGGCGTAAAGGAACAAGTGATGGCAGCACAGCCGGCTTCGTGCTCGTCTTTGCTGCGCTATGAACTTTGGAAGCAGAAAACGAGGCGTCCGGTAAAGATGGATGAAGCGACATGAATGGAGTTACTTTAGTGGTCGTTATACCACCAGTGACTCCTGACGTAGTTTCCTTGGGTTTAGGATGCTGACGACGTCGCCGCCAGAGAAATAGGAGGAGAAGAGCGATTAAGCACAGACCGCTAATGGCACTGCCGACGATGGCGCCAACAGGAGCTGAAGACTTTTGATTCCGCGCATTTGAGCCGCCGGTGGGATTCGTGGGGGAAGGGCCTTGTTGTGTGCTTGATGTTGCGCTTAGTGCCGTGTTTGATGATGTGCTTAATGTCGTATTTGGTGATATGCTTGATGTTTTGCTTAGCGTTGTGCTCAGTGTCTTGCTTGATATCGCTTTGCTTGATGTCGTGCTTGATAGTGTGCTTGATAGTGTGCTTTGAATCGTGCTTACTTTTGTGCTTGATACCGTGCTTGATGTTGTGGTATTCGTGACTTGGTCTATCGATGTATTGGTGACGTACAGAAAGTCTAGGCTTAGAGGCGTAGCCGGTCCATCTGCGCCTTCATAAGTGACCAAAAGGGTATGAGGACCAGGCGTCAAGTCTGGCGTGGTAAAGAAAGGCTGATTATACATCGTTTTTTTGGCATCCTCAGGAAGGCCAACCAGTTGAAACGGTGTAGGCGGACCCCCGTCAATGGAGAACGATCCAGATGCTCGTGCGTGCTCCCGTTCCACCGGCACAGTTCCGACCCATGTTACGCTTTTGCCTGCGTTCGCGAAAGAAGCGCTCATGAGCGTCGAATACGATTGAAAAGCATTGGGGCCAACAAACCTATAAAGTTGAATGTTGCTTTGGATCCTTTCACAGTAGTCATATTGGCAATGTCGAATAATGCTTCCCAGTTTGAATCTACCCTGATCGACGGGTCATCGTTTTGAACTTTCATGACAGCCTCGTTGAAGGAGCTGTGAAGGGATGGCGAGAACATAAGGTAGTCAAACCAAAAGGTTTCCCCAGCCGTCGTCACTTTGACGCTGAATGTATGCGGACCGTCATTAAGCTTGTTTTTCGAACATAGCACCCAATTGTTTTTGGGAGGGTCAGCAGACAGCTCTTTTGACGGGATAGTGGTTTCATCAATGAGACACTCCCAACTAAAATCCCGAGGCTTGTCGTCTTCGACCATCACAAGCTGCGTTGTGCCCATCAGAGTAATAGAAGTGCCTGTGCAATACGATTCACGATAATGCTGAGCCCGGTCGTTGTCCAACCTTACCTTCAAAATCAAACGAAAAGCCGCCACTTCTATTGGTCCCATGAGAGGTACTTTTGTAGGTTGGACCATAATCCCCTGCGTTGTCCAGACTACCCTGGTCCACAAACCATCCTTGACCTAAATAATGAATGCGGCTGTCAGTGTCATCGATGACAACTAATGGCGAAGTAGTCATTGGGCAAGGTAAAAGCAAAATTGGTCGTACTTGCGATAGTAGGCAAAACCAACAAGGTGGTAAGGGCCGGGAGTGTTGTAATATGATTGAGATGATCTGAGCATTGCCATGCTGTGTTTTTGAGGCTGATGAACTATAGCGCTTCGTGTTTGGAGTATGGGTATTTTGATGAAGGTGCGATATGTATGGTAATAACGATGATACACCAGCACAACTTGTAGAATCGTATTGGATGTTTGTGGTGACGCGTCAGGGAGAGTTATTGGGTCAATATTGGTTTGCCAACCAGTATTACTACCATTCCGCTCGAGTGAGATTACGAGGTGGTTGTGAACATCAACAAGCGGCATTACGTCGGGACTATTTTCCAATCTCACTTCGGAACAATCGCTTCCCTTCCTGCGCAGCAAAGACGGGATCTGTCGTGCAGAACCGTGGTCAACGAGCTGATTATCTTCAATTGATATATGCGGTCAAACCTTTTTCCAAATCCACCATTTCTAAGGAAGCTTCACAACACTGTTCATGCCTACAAGCCATTGCGCACGTTCCACATTCAGCTTCTCGCCCGAACTTCTTTTAGCGACGAATATGTGGAGCGCTGCGTGTTGAGAGGCAGACAGAGCGGTGATCTAGGCTGTTCTAATCGCGATCAGATTGATGTCAGTTGGACGGACAGGAAATGAGCTGGGATGCAACCAACAGAAGCTCTTAAAAGATCATTTTTTGGTATCATAATCCCAACAGCAGGCAACATGAGATTGGGACAACAGCGATGAAACACACATCGTCATTATGAGAGCGGATGGTGCGGCCGACCTCGCTAGTTCTGATCTTGAAGATGAAAACCATCAAGCTCATGACTAGTTTCCGCCTTGATCTCTTGAAGCCCGCTATATCCAGTGTCAAAGAATTACTGTAGTACTGCAGCCGTTATCTACCTTTCTTTCAAAGTCTTTAATCTTGTACACGCATCTAACTCACCTTGGCTGTATTGATTATGTCTCATTAGGACGATCCATCAGCGCAAGTGTTATCTGGTGGGCTGCGTCCGGTGTCATACGATATGTCATGACCTAGGACAGCATATACTCGGCTATAGTCAGACTTGAAGTGGAATATTTCTGGATGATAGCTCAATTTCTAGCTTCGTTGGCCTAGAGAACCTGCGTATTGCATCTAAAAAAATGGGAACTGTCAAACGCTATGGGATAAATACTGAAGCTAGCCTATGCCTTCGCACAGTTATTAGTCGAGTAAAGTAAAGGGTATGTGTGGGGGGCAAATCTTTCGTATCAGTGTTTTCTTCGATGGTTCGAAGACCGCTATCTCGATGTAGTACATGATGATTTTTTGGGTGCATCAGGGCGTGGCCTTTGTACATGTCCCTTAACCGAGCTTCCCCAACGGCAGAACCATCAGCACCAGCGTTATTCGAAGAGTCCATACTAATGGTACTTGGGAGGAGGATCACTACTCATGATGGGCTGGCCTGGACGTGGGGGGGCGACTGATGGCAGCAGAACTGGGCTCATGCTCGTCTTTGGTCCGCTATAAAATTTCGAAGCAGAAGCCGCGGCGTCCCGTAAAGTCGGATGAAGCGACGTGAATGGTGGTACTCCAGCGGTCGTTCTACCACCAGTCTCTCCTGATGTGGTTTCCTTGAGTTTATGTCGCTGCCATAGAAATAGGATGAGGATGAGAGCAGCTAAGCATAGACCACCAACGACACTGCCAATAATGGCACCAACTGGAGCTGAAGACTTTTTATTTTGGGCATTTGAGCCATGAATTGTGCCTGAAGAGTTTAGTATTGTGCTTGATGTTGTGTTTGGTGTTATGGTTGGTGTCGTGCTTGATGTCATGCCTAGTGTTGTTCCCAGTGTCGCGCTGATAGCCGAGCTTAGCAGCGTGCTGAGAACCGCGCTTGATGTCGTGCTTGGTGTCGTGCTTGATGTCATGCCAGGTGCCGTGTTCGGTGTCATGCTCAATGTTGCGTTTGGTGTCGCGCCTGGTGTCGTGGCCAGGGGAGTTGATGTATTGGTGACGTACAGATAGTCTAGACTAAGAGGTATAGTCGGTCCATCTGCGCCTTCGTAAGTGACCACAAGGGTATGAGGGCCAGGCATCAAGTCTGGTGTAGTAAAGAAAGGCTGATTATACATCGTCCTTGAGCCATCCACAGGAAGACCATCCAGCTGAAAAGGTGTGGGTGAACCTCCGTCAATGGAAAATGTTCCGGATGCTCGTGCATACTTCAGACCGGCTGGCACAGTTCCAACCTATGTTACGCTTTTGCCTACGTCCACGAAAGAAGTGCTCATGAGCGTCGAATACGATTGAAAAACATTGGGTCCAACGAACCTAGAAAGTTGAACGTTGCTTCGGATCCTTTCACAGTAGTCATATTGGCAATGTCGAATAACGCTTCCCAGTTTGAATCTACCCTGATCGACGGGTCATCGTTTTGCACTTTTAGGACAGCTTCGTTGAAGGGGCTGTGAAGGGATGGGGAGAACATAAGGTAGTCAAGCCAAAAGGTTTCCCCAACCGTCGTCACTTTGACACTGAATGTATGCGGACCGTCATTGTGTGTCTTTTTCTCACAAAGCACCCAATTGTTTCTAGGACGGTCAGACGGCCCTGGTGGCTGGATAGTGGCTCCATCAACAAAACACTCCCAGCTAGCCCGACGTATGTTGTTTACAAGCTGCACTGTGCCCATTAGAGTAATAGAAGTGCCTTTGTAACACAATTAATGATAATGCTGGGCCCAGTTGTTACCCAACCTACCTTCAAAATCAAACGAAAAGCTGCCACTTGTATTGGTCCCATGAGAAGTACTTTTGTACGTTGGACCAAAATCCCCTGTGTTGCCCAGACTACCCTGATCCTTGAACCACCCTTGACCCGAATAAGAAATGCGCACGTCACTGTCATCGATGACAACAAGTCGAGAAGTAGCCATTGGTCAAGGTAAAAGCAAAAACGGCCACACTTGCGATAGTAAAAAAACCACCGAGGTGGTGAAAGCTGAGAGAATCGTAATGTAGGTAAGCTGATCCGAAGATTGCTACGCTGTGTGGCTGGGGCTGATGAATTGTAGCACTTTGTGGTTGGAGTATCGGTGTTTTGACGGAGGCGTGATATGTATGATAACAACGATGATACACCGGTACGACTTGTAGAAGTATGTTGGATGTTTTTAGTGTCGCGTCTGAGAGAGCTATCAGGTCAATATCAGTTTTTCAGCCAGTATTGCTGCCATTCCGCTCGAGTGAGATTTCGAGGTGGTTGTGAACATCAACAAGCGGCATTACGTCGGGACTATTTTCCAATCTTACATCACTCCCCCCTGCGCAGCAATGACAGGATCTGTCGCGGAGTACCGCAGTCAACGATCTGGTATTATCTCCAATCGAAATATGCGGTCAAACCATCCACCATTTCTAAGGAAACTTCACAACAATGTTCATGCCCACGAGCCATTGCGCAAGCTCCACATTCAGCTTCTCGACCGAATCTCTTTCAGCGATGGATATATAGAGACTACGTGTTGAGAAACAATTCGAATGGTGATCTGGACTGTTCCAACCGCGATCAGATGGATGACAATTGGACGGACAGGGAACGAGCTGCGATGCAACCAACAGAAGTTCTTTAAAGACCATTCTGTCGTACTAGAATCCCTTGAACAGCAGGCAAAAAGAAACCGGGACAACAGCGGTGAAACACTCAGCATCATTATGGAACAAACAAGAAACGGATGGTGCCGCTGACCTCGGTAGCTCTGGTCCCGAAGACGAAAGTTAGTCAGGCCCATGACTAGTTTCAACCTTGATCTCGTGAAACCCGCCATATCCAATGTCAAAGAGCTACTGCCGTTATCTGTCTTCCCTTTGTCTTGTTCGCAACATCTAACTCACCTCGACTATATTACTTATTTCTCAACAGGACGACCTGTCAGTGCAAGTCCTATCTGGTGAGGTTTTTTGGGCTTCATAGGATATGTCATCAGCTAGAAGAACATGGTGCCGGCTCTGGTAGCCTTAGACTTGAAGTGAAAATCTTTCTGGATGGAGCTCAATTTTAGCTTTATTGGGCTCGACAACCTATATTCGTTGGGGAAGAGATTGATCGGCATCAAGCTAAGGTTCGGATTCTGGTCGAGTGATCGAAATCATGCAACATCGCGTGATCATTTGACATGACATGAAAAGTAGTCAGAGTGACCGGATGAGTTGCAAACGGTTGCACAGGATGAGGCTGGAGTGATGCAACATATGTCTACAGTAATAGACAGTGGTAGATAGAGTTAACTTGGAACATCTCCTACAATTTGGCCTTGCCTGGATCCCAGCTTGAACCTATTATGAACAGATCCGTGCAGTATCAATTTCAAGCTTCTTCATTATACGTCGACTTTGATGAGAAATCTGGATTTGATATAACAATAGTCAGAACTCCTACTTTTATCCAGCCTCTATTTTTCTTATACTTACAACGTTTGCCCTATCACACCATCCACAAACAGCCACTTGTACGTTATTCCGTTCCGCATCGGATCCACATCTACTAGAGCTTGGAGTAAGTACTGTAGGTCATTCACAGCTTAGATATTGATCAGGGTCCGCTTAAAGTCGAAGAGGCAGCCTTTCTTTTCTTGGATTCATTGAAACGTCATAGCCTCGATTGGAGATGCTCTGCCCGTATATGGCAGGAAGCTTTATAGACGAGTTGATGTAGAAAAGGTTTTGCTAGTCAATCGATGCATATTGTTTCTAAAAATGGGAGGTGTCAAACGCTATGAGATAAATACTAAAGCCAGTCGAGTTCAACAATGACTTTGCAAGGGTATAAGACGAGTAAAATGAGAGTGGCATGTTACAGACGATGTAAAGGTATGTGGGAGGCAAATCTTTCGCATTGGTGTTTTCCCCGATGGCGGATCGAAGACAGTTGTCTTGATTTAGTAGGTAATGAATGCTTGGTTGCATCAGGGCTTGATCTTCGTAAATGTCCCTCAACCAAGCTTGCCCAACGGCAGAACCACCAGGACCGGCGTTATTCAAAGAGTCCATACTAGTGGTTCTTGGGAGGGCGACCAATGATCATAATGGGCTCGCTTGGGGTTAAAGGAAGCGTTGATGGTACCAAAGCTGGACTCATGCTCGTCTTTGGTGCGCTATGAGATTTGGAAGCAGAGGCTACGGCGGCCCGTAAAGATGGGTAAAGCGACATGAATGGAGTTACTTTTTTAGTCGTTATGCCACCACTCGCTCCTAAAGTGGGTTCCTTGAGTGTACAATGCTGATGACGCCTCCACCGTAGAAATAGGATGAGTAGGAGAGACAATAAGCACAGACCACCAATGACACTGCCGACAATGGCACCAACAGGAGCTGAAGACGTTTGATTTCTGGCGTTTGATCCGCCAGCGGGAATCGTAGCTGAAGCGCCTTGTGGTGTGCTTGATGTTGCGCTTAGTGTCGTATTTGATGATGTGCTTAATGTCGTATTTGGTGATATGCTTGATGTCGTGCTTAGCGTTGTGCTTAGGGTCTTGCTTGATATCGCTGTGCTTGATGTCGTGCTTGATATCGTGCTTTGAATCGTGCTTATTTTTGTGCTTGACACCGTGCTTGATGTTGTGGTATTCGTGACTTGGTCTATCGATGTATTGGTGACGTACAGAAAGTCTAGGCTTAGAGGCGTAGCCGGTCCATCTGCGCCTTCATAAGTGACCAAAAGGGTATGAGGACCAGGCGTCAAGTCTGGCGTGGTAAAGAAAGGCTGATTATACATCGTTTTTTTGGCATCCTCAGGAAGGCCAACCAGTTGAAACGGTGTAGGCGGACCCCCGTCAATGGAGAACGATCCAGATGCTCGTGCGTGCTCCCGTTCCACCGGCACAGTTCCGACCCATGTTACGCTTTTGCCTGCGTTCGCGAAAGAAGCGCTCATGAGCGTCGAATACGATTGAAAAGCATTGGGGCCAACAAACCTATAAAGTTGAACGTTGCTTTGGATCCTTTCACAGTAGTCATATTGGCAATGTCGAGTAACGCTTCCCAGTTTGAATCTATCCTGATCGATGGGTCATCGTTTTGAACTTTCAGGACAACTTCGTCGAAGGAGCTGTGAAGGGATGGGGAGAACAAAAGGTAGTCAAACCAAAAGGTTTCCCCAACCGTCGTCACGTTGACGCTGAATGTGTGCGGACCGTCATTAAGGGCCTTTCCGTCACATAGCACCCGATGGTTTCCAAAAGAAGACTTCATTGACTGGATAGCGACTCCGTCAACGAAACACTCCCAGCTAGGATCCGGATGCGTGTCGTCTTCGTCCTTCACAAACTTCCTTGAGCCCATCAGAGTAATAGAAGTGCCTGTGCAATACTATTCATGATAATGCTGAGCCCGGTCGTTGTCCAACTTACCTTCAAAATCAAACGAAAAGCTGCCACTTCTGTTGGTCCCATGAGAGGTACTTTTGTACGTTGGACCAAAAACCCTTGCGTTGTCCAAACTACCCTGGTCCATGAACCATCCTCCAGCCGAATAACGAATGCGGCCGTCAGAGTCATCGATGACAACTAGTCGAAAAGTAGCCATTGTGCAAGGTGAAAAGCAAAATTGGCCGCACTTGCGATAGTGAGAAGTTTTAATACGACGGTAAAAGCCTGGAGGGTCATGATGTGAGTAAGCTATCTGAGAATTGCTTTGCTGTGTGGCTGAGGCTGATGAACTGTAGCGCTTCGTGTTTGGAGGATCCGATAAGTTTAAGAACAATGATGGGCATCACAGCTCTTAGAAGCGTGTTGGATGTTTGCAGCACCGCGTCGGGGTGAGCTATTGAGTCAATGTTGGCTGGCGAGCAAGTGTTACTGCTATTCCTTTCGAGCGAGATTGCGAGGTGGTTGCGAACACCGACAAGCAGCGTGAGGTCGGGACTACCTTCCAATCTCACTTCGGAACTCCCTGCTCAGCAAAAACTGGATCTGCTGTAGAGTCTCATCAATGATCTGACTAACTCCAATCGAAATATGCGGTAAAACCTTTCCGAACCCATCATTCTCAAAGAAGACACTGATATGCTTCACAATAATGTTCGTGCCCATGAGCCATCGCGCAAGCTGAACGTTCAACTTTTCGAACGAACCTCCTTCAGCAACAAATATATGGAGTGCTGCGTACAGTGGAACAGCCCAAAAGGTGATCCAGACTCATATCGCGATCGTGTTGGCAATTGGACGGACAGGAAATGAGCTGTGATGCAACCAACAAAAGTTCTTTAGAGATCATTGTGTCCCGTAGTAGTATCCCTGGGGAATGGCAGGGGAAAAGCAATTAGGACAACGGCGATGAAACACTCATCATCACTAAGGGACTCCGAACACAGACGCCGCCGCTGACACACAGTCAAAATCATATCAAGGCGGATTGATTCGCATCGACTTAATGCTTCTTTTACACAACTTAATAGTAGTTAATACAGTTTAATTCCAATAAGTCGCAAATTGTTTTGTGTACAATATCTCACATCCACTCAGGCTCCTAAAACCATATGCCGCGACCTGCGCTCGTCCGTGGGTCGTTATCTTATCACCTGCGGTGTTGTTTGGTAAACCAAACAAAGTAATCTAACGACCCAACGAGCGCAGCGAGCGGCTGGCACTTCACCAAACATCTATAACCGATGATCGATGGTCGATGATTGAATATTGAATGATGGACGAGCATGGTGAATCAATAAACAAATATTAGACTTCAATTTAAAATGATACAATATTATTTGGCTATATGTGATTTTGACTGGGGCTGACATCCGAGTCGCTAGCTCTGACCAGGCTCATGATTAGCTTCATCTTTGATCTCGTAAAACCTGCTATAGTCAGTGACGGATGAGCAGCAAACGGTTAAGGGTTAGGAGTCTGCGTCCGAGTTTTGCGCCATTACGGAGCAGCGGCTTGAAGCGGCTATTTGGCATGCCGACCATCATTCATATATTCATGGCTGCTCGCAAATAAGTTGGGTAGCACTATCGACTAGAGCAACCACCTCTCCTTTCAACCGTCTCTCAGCAGGCTCTGTAAAGACGTTCCTATTTCCAGTTAAACAATATCTTGCGCTCAATGAATGAGTACTATCTACTTGCACTCTTCACATACACTGTACCCTTCGTGACTGCTGTGCCCATTTCACCTGCGGCTAAGCATCTACACAAGCGGCTTAAAACATCTCAGCACACTTCCGTCTCCTCTGGTATTAATGCGCCCGTTGCACACTCTCACCAAACCTCTTACCTGTCATTCGCTGATATGCTTAATCCATTGCCATCGCTGCCACCAAGCCAAGAAATGGACTGGCCACAAAGCTCGCCGCATACGGTCGTCTATCCGGAACCACACCCAGCTTGTGAGCCTCCACTCCCACCTCAGACTGACATTTGCGGTCCATCTCCGTTGGATGAGTGTGGTCAAATTTCCACGATCGATGAACCCTCGATACTCTGTTTGGAGCAAGCAACTTCAACGAGCATGTGTTTGGACGAAGATCGCGACTCAGATGTCCCTCTTGCGCCGGTATCACAATCACCCATTGCTGCCGACGAAGACTCTTTTGTAAATGAGCGTAAACCACCACCAGGACAATCCCGATCATCACCGTTTGATGAGTGCGTCCCTCCGCCAACACTAGAAGACTGTCCAATAGAAAGTCCCAACAGTGGTGGTGGCGACCCGTTTGTGTCCTTTGGATTCCCACCCGACGGAACGGAGGGAAGGGAGCCTGAGTCTGGACCTTCTCGAAAAAGCGAATTGAAGTGCCAAGCATGTAAATGGGTTTTTACGTCGAAACGTCGTCTGGAAAACCACATAAAAAGAAAGCATACGGGGGCTATAACGCCCGCATGCCACCGCTGCGGGATAGAATTCCAAAACTCATTCAATTTAAGCAGACATAAGGTTTGCCTGTGAACTTTCAAACGAAACACAGACACTTACACCAGGAATAATATGCAGAGAAGGTGTGGAAATAATTGGCAGTGCTTTGAGTGTGGACGGGTTTGCAAGACAAAAGAGCGTCTGCAAATCCACATAAACAGCCAGCATGAGGAGCCCGCCGAGAAACCTTACAAGTGCACCTACTGCTCGATGGCGTTCAAGCGTCTCCATGTATGGCAATGCCACGAAAGAATCCATACAGGGGAAAAACCACTTGCGTGTAGCCACTGCGGAAAGACATTTGCTGTCTTGCAAAGCAAATCGAGACACGAGGTTTGTCTATTCGCTTTTCCAAACACAGCGCATAAAACTAAAGCAAGGAAAAATCTTTTACGTAGAAAAAATGCCGTGGTCCTAAACATCAGCCTTTCTGGTGTGATAACTGTGGGACCAAATTTACTAGGCTCGGCAACGTGCAGAGGCATAAAGTTCGTCTCAAACTTCCAACTACTACTGCATGAGCTTATGATGAACCTGATATTCCAGGAAAAAACATGCAAAGCGGCTAAATCCGCTTCCGACCTTGAAGACGAAAGCGCTTGATGCTCATAAATAGCAACGTCTTTAAACCCTCGTTAAAGCCGTCTTCTTGTATCATCGTAATATCCAAAGGTTTTCTGTGGTGCTTGCAGTCGATTGTCCGCCTTACTCTTTGGTGCATGCTGAATTGAAGACAACTAGATAGTCGAGAATGAAAAACGAAATTGCCTAGCATTACGTATCAGTTGACGACTCGCCGAACTTCGTCAAAACGAGGGTATATGCTGCCTCACGGTGCCACGATCGATGATCGACGTAAGTAATAAGGTAGTCATTTTACTAAAATTGGAAGTACGGAAGCAAAGCAGGTGCTTTTTTACGAGAACTAGACTGCAGAAATAGCGAATAAACGAGCGGGAATACCATCCTGTTGAATACTGCGCGATGCAAAAGGTTATTCAACGTTATATTTGAGAAGAACGAAAATACAATCAGACGACACCCTCAATTCAAATCCTCGCACTCACTCCTCTTAATCTCCCACAACCCATTCCTCATCCTAAACTACCCTTCAAAAACAACCTTCTCCCTTATTTGACATGAAAGGTAGTCAGAGTGACAGGACGAGCAGCGAACAATAAAGGGCTAGGAGTCCACGTTTGAGTTTTTTTGTCGTTACGGAGCAGCGACTTGGAACTCCAATAGGATGTCTCAAGCAACCAAGTCTGCCTCCTGTGGATCTCGTCGACGATGACTCTTGTGCCAACGAAGCAACAACACCGCAGGCCATAGATTTCTGAATATGACGCTAGGGACTCGTTCATATTGCCACCTGAAGGAGTGCCTGTAGAAGGGGAGGGAGCCTAAGTCTGGACCTTCTCAAGAATACAAGCACGACTCGACAACAACAACAAAAAACCATCTGCGAACCCCCAATTAGCAGCAGCAGCAGCAGCAGCAGCAGTAGGAAGCCCAGTACCGAGGACGTCAAAAACAAAGGAACGTTTCGTCTGCACCCCCACTGCCCGAAGCGGTTCTTGCGCTCTAATGCATTGGAGAGACACAACAAAAGGGAGAAATGCCGTTTATATGTAACCGCTGCGGAAAGGCGATATTCTCGAAATTCAATATTAGCGAAACATGAGGTTTGTTCCCCCCACCCCACCCCCCCCCACTTCAGTTTGGAAAAAATAAAAAAAAAAGAAATGCATATACTCACGCGCCCCAAAAACCTTAGACCAAGGTCAAAATGCTGACTGAAGTGGCAAGTGCAAGGTCTGTGGTAACATTTGCGGGACAGAAAAAAAAAGGTCTGGACGCCGCCTACATGAATAGCAAAGCACGGGGAGAGCCCAGATGAGAGAGACCTCAACAAGTGTACCTCCTGCCCCGAATGACGTTTTAGCCTTACTCATGTGATAAATGTGGGCGCAAAATTTTCCAGGCCTGCTCATATGAGGGAACATAAAGTTCGTCCCTTTTTCCTTTTTTTTTCAACCCTACCTGTAATGGGGGGAGGGGGGCTTGTTGTTAAATCCATGATACACCAGAGATGCAAAACGCTAGACTTGGCTCTATCTCAAATCCCGATGAAGACGAAAAAAGCGATCAATGCTCATAAACAAATATCTTACCTCTTTTCTAAAATAAAAAAAAGAAAAACTCGTAAAAAAAGCCGTGTTGTATTCATCCTAATGTACCAAAGGTTTTCTGTGGTGCTTGCGCTGTTGATTGTCCAATCCTGGTTGCCTGCATCAGGCTATGCTATTAAAAAAACAAAAAAACAAAAAACAAAAAAGCTCTCCTTTAAACAACAACAGGGGAAAAGGCATGGCGTATGGCTGAATCAAATAGTCGAGAATGGAAAAATTTTGCCGGGTCAAAGTGAGGGTACACCACGTGACACAATCGATAATGACGTAGAGTATTGTAAGATTGGAAGGGGTGCTTTTTTTTTTTTCCGGAATACATATATGCTCGAAACTAGAGAGCAAAAAATAGCGAATAAACCAGCGGGGGGGAAAGTACCATCTGTTTTAATGACCGCGCGCAATACAAAAAGGGAGAGTTAAAAAATAAAAAGAAAATTCCCCCTCAATCCAAATCCTCCCACTTACTCGTCTTAATCTCCCACAACCCATTCCTCATCCTAACCAACCCTTCAAAAATAACCTTTCCTCTCAAAAAATCAACCCTCTTCACCCCCCTCCCAGCCTCCTCAGGATACCCAGTAGTCCTAACCTGATACTCCCTATTCATCTTCTCCCAAATCCCTTCATCCAACTCCTCATTATACCAATGCCTAGCCTGAATCGGAACATTCATCTGCGTAAACATCTGCCAAAGAACGTCTTGGATGGTTATTCCGTTTTCGTGGGTTTGAACGATATCGATGTACCATGGTAATAAGGGGTGGAAGAGTCGCATGCTTGAGGCTGGTGGGGAAGTGGCGAGTTGGACGAGGTCGAGACGGTTGAAAGGTCTTCCGCCCATGTGGGTGAATTCGAGGGTGGAGGAAGGGTTGAAGCGGAGGTCGAGATAGATGGGTGGGTTTTGAGGTTTGGTCAAGGCGAGGAATTCGTGGGCTGTACGTTTGACTGGGTCGTGCCATTCTGGAGGGAGGGGGGGGGGAAAGAGCATGAGCGAATTTTGAAATAAAAGGAACGAGAAGTAGCGCGCGGGCGCGCGTGGGCTTACCGACAACATCTGACCGAGGCCTCGGTACTCTTGGTATATACGAAGCAAGACCCGCTCTAGGTTCATAATCCGGTCTCCAATCCCTCGGTCGCCTTGCGAGATTATGCATGCTATACTCTTCATTTTGCATTTGCTGATAATACGAGAACGGTTGTAGATTTCCACTGTTTTTACGACTTCTTGCCCCACCACCACCACCACCAAACGATGCGGTACGCTTCAACCCGGGTCTATGTCCACCGGCTGGCTCGAGTTTTGGCATATCGTGAGATAGGGTGCGTTGAAGACCGAATGGTGAATGATGGTGGTGGTGGTGGTGGTGTTCCGGTGTCCTAGGGGATTTTCGTTTTCCGTGCCCAGGAGATCCGTAGTGATCTAGATGTCCCGGCCAAGGACTCATCCCTCCACCTCCACCCCCACCAACACTCAATCCTTGCAATCCATTACCACCGCCCATCATTCCGCCGGCCCCGCCAAACCAAGGACTAGCCGTAACAGGTTGTCCCGAGGTAGAGTCCCCAAGTGGTACCCCGGGTTGTTGTTGATATTGTTGTTGTTGTTGGTGGTGGTGGTGGTGGTGTTGCTGCTGCTGCTGATGTTGTGGATGGATATACGGTGAAGGGTATCCACCATAAAGATGAGCGCTATAAGGTGTTTCTGGACCGTAGGATAAAGCAGGAGTTGCGTCGCCGTATGAGCCGGCGGGTGTTGGTGCGTTCCATCCTGCTGAGATTGGGGTATGAGATGGGTAGGGTGTGCCGGGCGCGGGACCTGACCATTGGCGAGCGCTGGGATGAGGTGGGTATATGGAGGCTTGTTGTGATGCGAGCCATGGAGGGATTTGGGCGGGGTATGGAGCTGGAGGTGCCGAGTTGGGAGGCCAGGGAGAGCTGATATTGGTATTAGCGTTGTACTAGATGACGAGAGATGTGAATAGTACTTTGATTGTGCAGCTCCTGGGAATGGATTGTAAGGATGACCACCGTAAGCTGCATCTGTTGGTGGAGGAATGAAACCACCGCCAGGTAAAGTGTCTGGGTCTATTGTATGAGGCATATCGTCGTACATCGTGAGAGAGGAAAGAGATGGGGGGTGGATGGCAGAGTATATGCGACAAAGAAGCTACACAGCGGCACTTCGCGGCTGTGAAGAGAGAGAGAAGATCGGCGTTTGAAGTTTACGTAACATACTTCCCGTTCAGCCCTTTTCCATGACCATGTTGCCCGTCGAAATATATCAATTCACTTCCACAGCAGCTGTGGCATCTGGAATGTTCAAGTGATGCACTCCGTCGTCTTTCCAAATACGCTCGGTTTTTTCTTGCTTCCCTTCTTGTGATCCTTCCAGCCCGTTTTCTTCCGCAATGTGGCCCATCTTGTGGGAATATGAAACCACCTTCTGTCTCTAGAACTGGGAATGCATCTGTTTTCTGCTTTCGAATTTGCCAACATTTCCCAGATATCGCTGGATCGATACGCCGATCGCTCTTTAACTGTTTATATCCTAAACACCAGGTACATCGAATACATAACGTTCGTATGTGCAGGCTCTATTGAACACGTGCGATCCTCAACATTCTCGTGTGTCACTCATTCCGTACCTACGTTATCTCACGTATACTGAACGTGTGCGAAGAATTGGGAACAGCATATCGGAGGAAGAAACTACCTTCCCATACCGAGAATGGTATTTCTTTTAAACATATTTGGGTCGCTGGACCTGATACAACTAGAAAATTAAGCTTTTGATCTAGATTTAGCTTCTAGTGCGAATTACCTAGAAGCATTGGCATACCTTGAAAAGTTGGTCTGCCCCTTAATCGCCCCGCCAGGACTCTGATGATAGTATGGACGTCTCTCTCCCATTGAGGCACTCGTTTTCGCGCACGACAACGACGATAGTCCATGTCTTACCAGGCGCGTTCCGGAACCGAGAGGCAAGAGAAAAGAACAAGGCGAACGAGCCATCGAGAGAAAGGGAGGATGCGAGACAAGAATAAGCTTGCGCGCAAGAGACCTCATGGCGGAGGTCATCACGGGAAGGGGGGTTCAGCATGAGAAAGGAGGTCATCACAGGCATGGAACCGTCGGTGCTCGCAACCAGAGAGGACTTCCGCTCACAGATTCCTTCCCTATCAAATACATAACCAAGGATGTCAACGGAAATTAGATGCATATAGCATGATTGAGTGCTTCAGAAAGAAACACAAGAACCACAGACATTGAATACAACAGGCTTTACAAGGTTAAGTTTATGAGGGCCTCAACGACTTTCATCTTGAAGGTGATGTCATATCCGTTTTGCAACGTCCGAGGTCCTTGGCTTTTCGTGTAAGCTCATGCATAGTAGTTGAAAGATATAAACAAACCCTATGCCTCTTCAAGCTGTCGGGCCTAAAGTAAGGTTGTTATCCAGGGCCAGGCGCAAAATTTTGGCCCACTCTCTGGATATCAATTTCTGTCTTGAGTGTATGTGTTGTGGTTGGAGAGTAGTAGGCAAATTCTTTTCCGCAGCGGCGACCTGCGAATGGCTTTGCCCCCATGCCAGTTCTTTTGGTGGTTATCCGATCGATCTAAGCGCGAAACCGACTGCGTCGCGCAGGCGAAAGGTTGCTGCTTTGTGGGCTCCCCGTGCTCCTTGCAAATGGCGTTTTTGTCGCCACATAAACCAATGTACATGCGTGACGCTTCAATTCGTATTCTCAGAAAGACTCAGACCCGGGCTCCCTTCCCTCCATTCCATTGGGCGGCAAATACGAACGGGTCGCCACCGCCATTGCCAGCGTCTATGACTTGTGGTGTCGTGTGCTTGTTCACAAATGAGTCGTCGCTGTGATCCACTGAGGGTAGACGTGTTTGCTGAAGACTTTTCATCGCAAGGTCTTCTAGTGTTGGCAGAAGGAAGCAGTCACCAAAGGAGATTGTCCTGATGATTGCAACGACTCATGTGCGGGCAACGGTGGCTGTTGTCGTGTTTTATCCGCACAAGAGACATCATAATCGTAATGTTCGTTCAAGTCCAAGGTCTCTGAAGTTTCTTGCTCCGGAAAGAGTACTGAGGGGTCCTCTAGCGTCAAAAAATGATTGCATTCATCGAACGAATATAATCGAGAAAATTCAGTCTGCAATAAAGGCTCACGGGCTGCTGTGTGTGGTTCCGGTGGATAGACAACAGTATGCTGCGAGATTTGTGACGAGTCCGTTGTTTGGCTTGAAGAATGAGATAGTAATGGGTTGAGCAAATCAGCAAATGAGAGGTAAGAAGTGTGGCGAGAGCGTGCAATGGGTGCATTAATAGGTGCAGCAATCACGGAAAGAATAGTTGACGTGAAGACAGCATGTAGATAGTATTCCATTGAGGTAATCGAATAATGCGAGCGGCTGTTTAGTGAAGAAAGGGATGTCTTCTCAGAGTCTGCTGAGAAGGGATTGAAAGGAGAGCCGCTCTAGCTGTTACCATTACTCAACTTATCTTGTCGGTGGCTATGGACACTGTACATGATTTATAACAGATGTTAGCTGGCATGGCGAATCGCCGGTGCAAGCCGCTGCTCTGCAATCATAAACGTCGGAAAGAGGCTGATAAATGCCTTCTCAGAGCCTGCTGAAGAACGGTTGGAGGGAGGCTCGGTGTGACTTGTACGCACATTTTATATTCCATCCCAACATACAGTGCTCATTACAAACGGCCTATTCGCAATAGCAGCATATCAGTTTCGTCATTTCATCAATCTGCCCAAGTCTTCCGTATCTCTCTCATATTTCAAGATCGTCTCGTTGATAAAGGGGCGCATGTAAATATATGTACAAAGATTCGATGTCGTAGATTCCAAAGTTCACTATCCCAAAAAAAGAAGTGATAACCAAAAAAAAAGAGAAATCAATCAGTCCAGGCCACGTTTCCGTTCTCGAGCGCAGTCTTAAACGACGCCTTTGGCTCGTATTTCGACCCGTCTGAAAATTGCGCATCCATCCTCATCTGCACGCTCCGATGAATCTTTACCTTCCTCCTCTTCTGACCCGGAATGATCCGACCACCACCCAAGTTAGGGCTAAAGTTAGCCGTCCAGGTATTATCACTCTTCTGATAAGGTTGCTTCATCGGGAACAGTTCGAGTATCCACCAAGACGGCGCGAGGCTGAGTTGATCGTATACAGGGGACATGGCATCCCGGAGCTCGTGTTCCTCCTCCGACATTTGGATTTCGACGAGGTTGTCGACTTCGGCAAAGTTTTGTTGTTTTTGCTCCTTCTTGGAGGGGATGCGTTGGATAGTTGAGCCAGTGGCGGAGAGCGGGGGTGGACGTTTTTGAACAGAGGGATAGAGAGTTGTAGGGTCGAGACCTACGCCGCGCAGGCCGTCTGATTTGAACATTATTCCGGTCTCTGCTTTGAAGCACTCGCGGATCATCCAGCGAAGAGGAATTCTGGCCAAAGTGTGCGGTACTCCATTGTCTACAGAGCCTCCTCCAACATCTACGATCAGAGGTTAGACAACGAAGAAGTCGGCACGACTGATTAACTTACCGCAATGGCATCCCGCGAACCAAACCTGTGTTCGGGAGAGAAGGATTGAGACCACATTGGCGGTAAACGAAAAACGGCTCACCTCTTGGATATCAGTTGGTTCTTCGGCCTTCTCAGCATACTTCCGCTCTAATGCCCTCAGGGAGTTGGAGTTCGCGTGTTTCTTCGAGGAGCTAGCCTGCTGCGGAGGTGGAGCTGCGACCTCGGGTTTCTGTCCTTCAACTCCCAACGTAGATTCTTGGGAATTGGGGCGGTTCCACAAGTTCGCCTTGAATTTAGCGCGACGCTCGTCGAGAGATACCGCATGTCTAAACTTGCGTACAATCGTGTTGGAAGTCGTGAATGGAAGTCTCCGGGGGATGAGGCCGACAGACATCACGGTATCCCTGATTCCGATGTTAGATGGTAAAGCTCCTGGAATGTTATTGGTCATACCAAACTCCAATGAATTCGATCGGAACGTCAAC
>JABCKL010016773.1:35767-52590 GCA_018851305.1 Calocybe cyanea | reverse complement strand
CAAGAGACACGTCGCAGTCCATATCAGTCGCCTTTTCATTAGATAGCAAACGCATCGTTTCTGGTTCGGATAACAATCCAGTGCAGGTCTGCCAGTTTTTCATATGAGTTCGCAGAGATAATAAGTTTGCCGTTTGGCGAAAAAGCAACTGACGTGACAAAGTGGTCGCGGCCTTTCAGTTCTTGCATTTCCTTGCCTGTCGACGCGTCCCAGACCCACACTGAACCGCCGTCTGAGCCAGAGACAACATGTGTACCATCCGGTGAAAAAGTGACTGCTTGAACCGGGCCTGTCAGTATGTGAAACATCGAAACCTTCAATTACTTACCCGTTGAGGAATCCCAGACCCGCACCGACATGTCATCTGAGCCAGAGACGATGTATTTACCGTCCGGCGAAAAAGCAACTGATCTGACCCACCGTGTGTGACCCTTCAACTCCTGCAATATCTTGCCTGTCGGCGCATGTCGGACACACACCGAGCAGTCAGTTGTACCCGAAGCAATGTGTTTGCCATCCCCCATTTTAGCTGATCCGGCGTTTGGCGATACTGACCATGATCCGAAGGGGGTCCCGACGAGACTGCCGACCTGGGGAGCATCGTCCGTCATAAGCTTTACGTATCAGAGAGATGCAAGCTTCGATCTCGCTGTAAAACTGTGCAGGGGAAACGTCGGTTTGCGTCAGGCCTTGCCGAGTTGGAGACTTTTGCTGATCTAGGTATAGATGGATCAATCCGATGATCATAGAACACATTCCAAGGATAGCTCAGCCTGAGCTGGAGGTCGTTCTGAAGATGTTGCGGCCGTAAGGTGACCTAGAAACTAGAGTGATTCCCTATCTGAGAAGTCATAGTTCCAGACGCACCATCTTGAGAGGCTGCGGTTGGGCGGTCATTCACTGGGCGGTCATCCACTGAGTCCTTCTCGATGTTACAAGGGACTGCTTACCAAAATCTGTTTCTCTATCCGAATCTCGTGCTGAAGAAGCTGTAGGAAGGGGCGAAGGCGAACGGCTGGGACTCGCATCCTGACGTCTACGGAGGAGTGTGCCCAGCAAGCCCCTTCTGAGACTTTGCTATAGATAGACGATCCACTCGATGACGATTTGAGAAGACCTTTCTCAGTGAAATGGCCTCCTTTCCTCTTACTCTGGGCGGGTTTATCGACGATGTTGATAACAGCGAGAGATGTGCTGTTTGACCGTTCGGCAAATGTGCGGATTACAAATTACATAATCAGAGGGTGGAAGTAATCGATTAGAAAACCCAAGTATCTTATCAGATCTTTGATTCTCGCTTCAACCCAAGGAAAAAGATATTCATCGAATGTCCTTGGGGCTCTAATTTACCTCCTGCCGCAAAACGTTCGCATGGAACTTTGATAAGACATCCCAGGCCGCAATACAATCTGAATGCCCATTTGTTCATCAAAGTCTCTTGTACTGTGCAGCGTGGGAAGCCCGATGATGACGGGTGATGACGGGTGATTGCTACAGTATCCATAAGAGTACTGTGATACTGGTGCTGTGGACGGATATCCGATTTACAGCAACGTCTAGTAAAGTAAGCCATTGTTTAATCTGTTCATTTCCAAGTAGCTACAGCTATCAAGACAGCACCGGCCATTTTGACATTACTCTATTGCTGGAAGCGATTGCGAAGATGAAGGAGATGTGGAAGGCGTGCAGATGGTGGATGGTGATTATATTAGATCTTGTCTAAATGCGGCATAATGTGACCATGAGTCGTCTCAACTTGTTGAAATTCTGATTTTGAAGACGTTTCCACCGATCCTCTGATCTTCGCTCACATAGTCAGTCGAATCACTCATTTATTGTCTTCAAAGACTGTCGTAAATCATATGCAGGTTTTTATCAGGTTATTTTGGGCCAGACCATCGATAGTAGTTTCTTAGAAGGCGTCTCAAGTGCCGGTTGATGACTGTGAACGACGTGCCTCTAGACCATCCGCCATTCTGAAGAAGATGGCCTAGGTTCAAGACCATCATCTCGACATATCTGCTATTCTAGGAGCTACCAACGGATACATCGGCTATCAGCTACCATTTTTTTTCACTGCTAAGGAGCTCTTGACTGAAGCCAAACCTGTATTAAACCAGCCAATGCTGCTCTCCTTGCTGCCACCACAGCGATCTTCAGCGATTCGTCGCCGGAATCAGCTGAGCGACCCATAGCACGTTCATTTGCAATTATCCCTACATCTGACCCACGGCCTTTGCAGGATGTACTGCTTCTCGATGGTCGCGACGATTTTCCAATTCAATTCTAAAGTTAAACAAGGCACTCACGCATCTATACCAATTCTAAAAGTAGCTCTTATTTGACTTGGAGAAACGTTGATGGCCAATGATACTTGAGATAAAGAGGATTGATGAAACGAAGGCGAAAAACATCTTGAGTCGGAGGAGTTTGGAAACGTTCTTTCCCAAACACAGCACGTTACTTTTTTTTTTTTTACAAACCCTAGGTGCAAACGCATCCCATAGGCGTAAAGGAAATGAAATGTTCATAACCCATCCGAACGACACTTGTACTTGCGTTGGTTAGGATGATGGCTTCGTGTCTAAGACGCACATGTCGATCGATTGCTGAGTTTCCCCAGCGCGTATGTTCTCAGTGTATATTACTTGTGGTCTGAAATCTCAAAGTACGGGCGAAACTTGTACATACATCTAATGCTAGATAGAGCTGTAAAGGAAAGCTTGAAAGACATGATATGCGTTACACCGTAAAAGGTTACCCCCGAGGTAGATCTGGAATGATTACAACGATCATCGACTGTAAACGGGTGGAGGTTCCTGCAGACCCAAACCGCAGGGTGAAGTTATTGGCGCCTTTTCCAACCCCAGCTGGGCGATTGCACACAAATTTCCGATGCCATCACTACGTCTATGCTCACTATCATCTCCGCCAACGGATTTAGGGGCGACGTTGACCAGTTTCAGATATACCGGCTTCTTCTCTAGATTCGAGCTGAACCGCGGGGCATGACTACCCGCAGAAGCCATTCCAGATTCGGATAACAGCCGGGGGCGAGGGATAGTCCTGGTCCGGCGACGAGGAGCTGAGAAAGACTTTTCGTTCGGGGGCGTCGTCATGGCATTGTCTCGCGCTGGCTGCATCCTCAAGAAAGGCGTAACTCTGCTCCGTGCTCTCGCGTTACGAGATTTCGAGATTTGTTTCAACGATCGAGATCTTGTGATACGGGTTATGGGTTTGTTGTGTTGGCTTCTGCGACGAAAACAGAAAAGCGCAGCAAGTGTTGATACGACTAAGAAGGCGGTACCGCAGACTGTGGCTATAATGATGATTTTGGTCGCTGAATCATGCGCAGTAGCCCCGGTGGCTTCGGAAGGGGATGATGCTGGAGAGGTGAGGAATGGCGAAGAGCTTGAACTAGAGGGGGATGTAGTAGAGGGGGATGTAGTAGTTAAGGCGGCTGAGGTGCTGTTGTGTAAACAAAAGTAATGTGAGAAAGAAATGAAAGAATGAATTCAGTCGCGCTTACGAGCTGGTGGAAGTCGACAGCGGGCTCGGTGCCTGGATCGTGAATTCGGCTGAGTCGGCTAGAGTTGTGTCACTGGGGGAGAATCATGAGGGGTCCGCCAAGTTTTTTAGAAGATACAAGCTCTTACTCTAGCTGCGTTGCCCGAACAATATAATGACTTCTGACCGCACCCAAATTATTCATGAAAATCCGGAACCCCAGCATATGGCAGCTTCGTCACTCACCCTGCTGGAAGATCTGGAAGCGGGAACAAAGAAGTATGGTTGGACATTTTCACATCACCCAAAAGGCTCGTACGATTGCCCAAAACAGTGTCGACAACGTATAGATTGATTTCTGCTGGATCTTTTGCTTCAGTCCCAAATCGTAGTCGCACATCTTTTCCAGAAGTCAAGGGGAGATCCTCAGAGTTGATATCCAGCGACAATTTGAGGGAGCATGAGAACCATGGACGTAGGAAGAAGAGGAACCTGCGGATCGCAGTTAGTCGACGGGTGAATGCTGGCAAAGACGAGAGTATGCTCACCAAAAGACCCACAAGGGCTGATACGATGTCAAAGCCATACCCAACAAGCCGCGGATGGGTAAAAAATGAAGCTCAAGGCCAGCGATCACATGAAAGGGGTGACTGATACTGTAAGTATACTCGGATGAGAGATGACCCCATGATTACCTCTGGATCATTCACGGTTGTTCGTTATGGGATAAATTATCGCGCCGACCGTGGATACCAATGTGGTTTAGCAACTTTGCAGCTATATTTGTGACACGAAATACCCCATGATTATCTATAATCGTCCAAATATCGACGCAAACGCATGGTCGAGAATGTACTCGGGAGCCCTCCTTATGCCTCGAGAACGTCTCTTACATACCTATGAATTCGACACGTACTCACCTTCTAAAAATCCAGCTGCGACAACTGGCTCATGCGTTGCCAAACCATCCAATGCACATGGTGCTTTTCCCCGAGCATCCGTAACACTTCTATCCATTGAATCATCTGGACAATCGACATTATGAGCGCAGCAGAGAATAGAGCTCGGCGTGACTCAATCTTCCAGGTTAAAAACCCATCCCTCACCCCCCTCGAAGACAGGCTTTTCTCCAATTGCTTCTAACACATTGCAGTAACCATGAAGGCCGCTATCGCTAGTCTCGCCCTCCTTTCTCTAGCTGGACCCGCTATCGGTGCAACGTATAGCTTATCCGATAACATAGTTGGCTCAGCATTTCTGAATGCTTTTAACTTTCAAGCGATTGCCGATCCTACACATGGTCGAGTGTGAGTACTCGAGTTCTTCCTCTCTCATAGGCCTTTCTATCTGACTAGACGTACTCATGTGCAGCAACTACGTTGACAAGGGCACTGCACAAAGCCAGAACCTGACATTCGCATCTGGCGATACGTTCATCCTTCGCTCTGATTTCAAAACGAGGCTCAGTTCCGGCGGAGCGGGCAGAAACTCTGTTAGAATCAGATCAAACAAAGTCTACACTACCCACGTCGCAGTGTATGTCTTTGCATCTACCATTTTGAAGCAACTCTCCGCTAATCGCCTAGCCAGGTTCAACGTACGCCATATGCCCCAGGGATGCGGGTTAGTCTTCGAGCATGTGTGAATACGCTTTTCGTCGCACAAACACTTTTTTCCATAGCACATGGCCAGCAATCTGGGAAACGAACGAATCTAATTGGCCAAATGGCGTATGTACTTGTGTCATGACCGTGATGAAGTCAGATAGCTAACCTGTCGATTATATAGGGTGAAATAGATATCGTAGAAGGAGTCAATGACCAGGGTCCGAACGCCGTGACCTTGCATACCAATTCAGGCAAGAAAATCTTGTCCCTGCGTTCCGTCTTCTTTGTAACATGCTCATACAGGATGCACTATGCCTTCTTCACGTCAGGAAACGGGGTGAGGCTAGTTTTCTTTATATCGATGCGAATCTCACCTGCTGGTTCAGTACCCCAACTGGACTTGACTGTAATGCTGCAGTCAACGGCAATGCTGGCTGTGGGGTCAAAGTCAACTCTGGCGTGAGCTACGGCCCGGCATTTAATAATAACAAGGGTGGCTGGTACGTCTTCCCGCACGGAACCAATTGGAACAAAAATGGTCTTGAATCTGAGATGCAATGTGTATAGGTACGCCGTTGAAAGGACCAGCACGTTTATTAAGGTCTGGTTCTGGGCACGCAATGATGGCTCCGTTCCCGCCGATGTCAAGAATGGTGCTTCTTCTGTGAACACCAATAACTGGGTATATTAGTACCGTTTTCTGCTCCGGGTCCGGGGGTGCTTAATTTTGTCACACGATAATACAGGGTACACCCTCTGCCTTTTTCCCGAACACGAGCTGCAATATCGCATCACATTTCAATCAACATAATATTATCATCAATCTGACCTTCTGTGGGTCCAGCTTCTTCAAACATCTTGATTACTAATATCGATGTTCTTTGCAGGTGGAGATTGGGCAGGAAACGTTTACGGCTCATCCGGGTGCCCGTCGACCTGCGTGGGTGAGTATAGCAACCGCTTCCGTTCCAACATTGTCTCATGACGACGCACGCTTCCTTCTCACACTTAGATTTTGTCAACAACAATCCTTCGGCATTCTCCAACGCTTACTTTGATTTTGCTTCTCTCAAGGTATATACTTAGGTCCAAGAGTCCCAAACTTCGGAAACATCGGCGTGTTAGCCCCGAAAGATGTAAATCAAACTCCGGAACTAATATAATCACCTCGTGCTACTCATTCCAAGCGCTGGAAGAAAGCGCGACCTGCCGACTTGAGGCGGGCCTATCCGCCAACAGCCGTTTGCGAATGCCATGTGAAACGTTCGCTCTGCCTATGTACTTGTGCCGGATGAATCAAATACTTGCCCAACAAGGCCAAGGCCTAGAAGATTGCGTCCCTCAACACGATGCCTTTTCTGATTTCTCGAAGACCCAACTGAACAGTTTTCACACCCTCCGCCTACGTTTACGGTGTCATTTACCTGCAGTTCCGTGAGACTGGGCGCTTAAATACTCTGGGCCAACTCTCAGAACTTTCAGTGCTTGTGCAGCGGCGCCACTGCATATGAAAATCTTTCTACGGCTGTGGCGTTAGGTTATATACGAAAAGAGACTACCTCAGTGCCTTAAGAAAATGAAAAATTCGTCTTGTTCCACTGTTGCGGGTCGTTCGGACGTTCCCGACATACTGTAGCTCCGAGACTCACTAACATCGCAAAACAATTGTAAACGAACAAAATGCAAATCGTGGACCTTACCCCTATCTTTGAAGTATTACTAGTTACTATTTGCTCTTGAAGGTGCTTATTAGGTCTCGTGCTTCTCGGTGCTGAAAATATAATTTGCCTTGATTATGATGCTTCACATTCGAATGATGCAATCCTTCGAACTGTCGAGCAATCATATCACGGATTAGATACAGCGCCGAGTACTTGTATGTTGCTTTAGCCTCAATCCCACTTTAGCATTCTCAGATACGGAGGTGGGTTGGGGAAAGCATGCTTTCTCCAGCCCCCTCATCGACACTATGACCCTGACGTACGGATTTGGAAAGCAATATCATCGCCAATGGCCGATTGCTGATCGGTTGATGGTAATTCTCTCATAATGATGGGGGTCGTTGTACATATGAGTTCTTTTCCACGACATCTTCCCATGCATACTTAAATTCGCCTTGGACGATCTGAAGGGTCGCCTGTTCGTCAAATGCACGGAAAAACCTCATCAAATTGGACCACATCAAACTTGTCAGGTTTCGCGGACCCTAATTTCCCTTCTAACACCCCAAGTCCTGCGTCATGAGGGTGCAAAGACGGTAATTGCCTTGCGTCGACATATAATAACTGAGCGTTAGGCTCAGAACGGAATTAATTATGGTCAAATAGTCTTTTGCTGGCTATCATCCACCCCTGCGCGGCGAACATGCGTTGCGTGATGACATATGTCGTAAGGCAGTCAGTTCTAGACTGGGCAGAGATATAGACATCTAACAGGCATTACTATCATTCTCACAGCATTACTCGAAATGAAAGCTTCCGATTACGTGCCGGCTACTTGTCAACCTTACACATGTATTCCACCCCGTTTATCTTTAAACTTCCATCGGACTTCTGATTGTTACCCTATCTCGCCAGAGCAATGGGGAATTTTACGCATTGAAGTCAGCATGGGCTTGGAGCAACGAAAAAAAAAAATACCAAGTGGCACCGCAAAAGCAAGTGTCTAGTCAAAAGGTCAAAAGGCCTGCGTTATGTCACTCATGTCAAGGATCTTGATGGGCTCTTTCCCGCCGACGTCAAAAGACCAAGGAGAAATGGAATGCCAAGTAAACCCCGCCCCGTGCCAGTCAGACCCTTCTTTTTATAACTCTTTCCTCTTAGGAACATTAAGCTTATTTCTACTCAAAATTTTCTAGTATATATCACCGCTGACCCCGGAAACAACAGCAAACTTTGACCGCTGACTACCCAGGCTATATCATTGTAGGTCGGGTTGGGGCACGCCAGATGAGTGCCATACGCCAATCTAATTTTGTTTTTCTTTTCTTGTTTCGATAGCATTCTGATCATTTCCAGATCATTTTCTAGATTAGATGATATCTCAATTTAGAAGCGGCTCTTGGGCGGACGCAATTGATGTGCGAGAATTTCATAGGTCCCTTGATTCTTTGCTTTGAGCTATACATTGGATTTGAATAAACATTCGAATTGATATCCGTCCGTATTCAGATTTTCGGGAAGTCCCATTTCTATGAAGCTTCTGTAAGAGCCTGTATGGTGAAAGAAGGGGACTGGCATGGCAATCCCAGCTGTCCATCAGGCCGCTTAACGTGAATAGAGAATAGGCTATTGAGACCTAGAGACACAGAACTTCCCGATTGAATGGGTGTCATGGGCAAGATGTTTGCATCGCTTCTAGTTCCTCGGGGAGACGTGATCACCCAAAAAGCATGATTTCGGGGGCAGTTACAGTTTTACCCATCGGGAGGGCCCTGAATCGAAGAAGTACCAACGTTTGGGTTGTTCTAGGACTTGTTTCTTCCACAAGCTGGACATACGGCAGCAGATTAACCAACATGGCTTCTTTTTCCCTGAATGCTTCTATCGACTAGCTATTGGTGATGTCTGGATTATACAGGACCCTGGATTCGCTGGGATTTGCTAAAGGTGAGGGGTGATTCAAGCGACGAGTAGAAACCATTTGTTCGTTGTCTGGGATGGCGCTAGCGGCCGTCAGTCCAATCGACCCTTAGCAGCAAATGACCGAGCTATCAGGTACTGCTGCCCTGCAACGGAAAATGGCGGCGCAACCCTCAATCACGCTCAATGTGGTCCGTGTCAATTATCTCGCTCCCACGTGCTGCCGAACTTGGATCTCGCCTGACAAGCCTCACTTTATCCAACATGCATTTATGGGACACGCTGATGGGTGATTCTGATAACAGGAACCTCCAAAACCCCCTCCCCCCACTATGGCTGCACCTCACTACTCCAAAACTGATAGCACCTTCGCGCGAAACACCATGGGTGCCCGTAAATTCCATCCAGTGTTCTCATTCCCTGACGCCGATGTCATCCTAAAATCGTTCGAAGGCACACTGTACCGTATCCACTCATACACCCTCCGCACCACCTCTGGACTATTCAACACAATGTTCAGCCTTCCCCAGCCTGCAAAGTGTAAAGCTAGCAGACAGGAGCAGCTAGGGGACGACGGAGATTACGAGCCTGAAGAGATTCCCATCTACGAGTCCGACTTCGTACTCGAACGCTTGCTCAGTCTTCTGTGCAGCATCCCTATTCCTTCGTGGGAGTCGTACGATGATGTTGACCGGGTGCTCACTGCAGCAGAAAAATGGGATACTCCAGGACCCATCGCCAGTATACGAGCAGCGTTGACGTGCCCCCAATTCCTCACATCTGACCCCTTACGCCTATACGTCCTCGCCAAGCATTTCGACTGGAGAGAAGAGGCGAAATTAGCTTCGACACAAACTCTAAAGTTAAATTTGCACGACCCCATTCACGCACCAACGCTGGCTAGACTCTCATCAAAAGATCTGATGCCGCTGCTTAATCTCCATCGGAAGCGTCGTGACATGTTTAAGAAGCTCATTGACAGCCCCGAGCGCTTCGCTGCTGGGAATAGGTAAGAGGATTTACATCATGCGTTAGCGATGACATGCGAAGCTTAACGTTTAAATTTTTTTAGCTCACCATATCACTGCAGCCGTTGTGGAGTGACCGTTCTGGACAACCACACCTGGCGAGAGTTGAAAAATGCCATGTTCGCAGAGATAGACAAGCGGCCGCTCGGTGATACACTGGGTTTAGGGTTCGGGCAGACAGCGGAGTGGCCGGAGACAAAGGCATGCTGGGAGGCCAGGTGTAGTCAGGAAGGGTGTGGTGGGGTGAATTACGACCGAATCGCGACGTTAAGACAAATCAGACACTGTCTGGATCTTCTGCCTTCTACCATTGAGGACTAACCTGATTAAAATTGGGCCAAAAAAAATGACGTATAGACTTGTACGATATCTATTAGAATGGACTAGACTTTACCTTGTATGACCGCTACGTATGCTCTGAACGCACTCTACCTCTGCTTCTGAGTAAAATGAAGACTTTGAGAGTCTATACGCTTATGGTGCTATAAAACCTAAGATTGATTTTGTTCGTGGTCAGTAACCATTAACAGACGCGTGTCGGTGGTGTTTAGAACTTACATCAAGTGCCATATGCTTTGATCGTTTGGTTGTTCAGTCGGCTTGGCTTAAGACCCTACCATAAATGGGATAAGAACTGGAATTACTCGAGAGATGGCTCATGGGAAGACAGGAGCGCCGTCGCGGGTGTTGTGTGATCAACTGAATATCAATCACGTGAAGGGACCCACGATGCATGACTCCAACTCCGAATGCCGACGCAACTTGGCTCATTGTTACAGTATGGCAACATGCTTTCCAATGGAGATGATCCCGCCTTTGCACCTTGTGGAACGGCGGCAAAGGTACAGATCCCAGTGCACACGTGCATCGACCTGCTCAGCACAATAATCATTAGTATCAGAACATCATCAGTCTCAACTGAGAGGTGAGTAATTGCTTACCCACCAGTCTCTTTGGCAACAATGGATTGAACTGCCATCCTGCCATGATTTGAAGTTGGCATCCGTTTCAACGCCATCGGTATCACGAATTGAAGCGTTTCACAACGCCCACTGCTCTCTCCGCACTTAAAGAGACCCTCAACGGACTAGATTAAAATGTCAAAGTCCTCTCTCTCGCACCCCTTCAATAACAACAAAAATGCGCCCAGCTTTGTTTGCTTCATCTTTAGTAGCTCTATTCGCCTTTGTGTCCGCTCAAACAGACGATGGAGGTGATACTAGTCAGTACAAAAACATCCATCCCAAAACGTAAAATATCATTTACTTTACTGACGAATCAACATTACATTAGATTCCACGAGCGGCGCTGCTACTACACACGAAGTCCAAGTCGGTGCAGGTGGCAACCTCGTTTTTGATCCTCCAATTGTCAACGCTAGCGTTGGCGATACCGTCAGGTTCACGTTTTTACCCAAGAACCATACCGTCACCCAATCTAGCTTCTCGAGCCCTTGTGAGCCTCTGAATAAAACCAACAACTTTGCTCAGCAAGGTTTCGATACAGGATAGTGAGTATATATATACAATCATATAATCACATCCATCACGTTCATGTCCCCCCCCCCCTCGCGCGCGTGGTTTTTTTTTGCTTTCAATACTCAATTCCCGTTTTTTTTAGTGTTCCCGTTGCGCCAGATAATACGGGTACTCCTCCTGTGGTTTCTCTCCAAATCAACAACGTCAGTGCTTACATTGTCATGTGTCAAATAGTCTTTGCTTACTAGCAACCCCATCATCGTAGACGGACCCCATCTGGCTATACTGTGCTCAAAAAGGCCACTGCGTTGCTGGCATGGTCATGGCTATCAACGTACCCCAAGACAGATTTGACGCTTTTCTTAACACTGCTAAAGGTTCGAATGGTACCTCGAGTTCTCCTTCTGGGTCCGCGGGTTCTCCGTCTGGGTCCACAGCACCGTCTGGGTCTGCTACCTCTGCAGGGGGAGGCGGCGCTAGTCAAACCTCAGCTCCCAGCTCGGCTCGTGATTTGAAAGCGGTATCAGGCTATGGTGCTGCGGTTGTGTTGGGAGTTGGATCATTGATGTTCGCTATTCTTTAATATTCACTCTCCGTCTTCTTTTCCCCTATGATGTGGATTTCAAATCCAGAGATGGGATTTTTTACTTATCGGTATATATCCATCAACTTATTTCAGAAAGTAGTAGTAATACTTATATAAACATACACCGTGAATATATGATCGTGTTTCAGGGGGGAGGGGGACCTGATTCAGATATACGAGATCCGGAACGCCACCAAGCTACAACAATAATCTTTGTTTTCTCTTTGGTCAAAACCTCGATCTGATAGCAAGACCAGTCCCCCGTTTTCCGCTGTTGTCCCTGAATGACGAGAGAGTGGCTCGTGATCACGGCCTCTTGAATAGTAGCAATATGAGATCGGTAGCAGAAACGAGGGGGGGTAACACGAGGAAACGAACAACAAGTAAAAGGTTTCAATTTGATAATGAAATTGCGCACGAGCCACCTCGTGTCCAGGGTTCGTGGTGGCCGGTGGCCACCCCCCCCCACACCGAACACGTTGCTTGCACATTTTTGCAAGGCTTCCATTACATCCACCATGACAAGCGCAAAATTCGAAGACAACAACAAAGTCCATCCTATATTCAGCTCAAGAGAAGAAGGAAACGTCGTACTAGAATCCAACGAAGGCACTCTCTACTTTATCCCACCCTACGTCCTACGTAACACTTCTGGACTGTTTCGCAGGATGTTGCTGGTGTCACAACAAGATCGGAACTCGGATGAAATGATGAAAATGAAGATGAAAAAGATGAACCACATCATGATTGACGAGAAGGATTTGACTGTGGAAAGGATGCTGCGCTTGATGAGCGGCTTGGAGACGTCCAAGTGGGAATCATTTGACGAGGTTGATGCGGTGCTATCGCTAGCTTACGAATGGGACGCACCAGGACCTATTTCGATCATTCGATCGGCGATCACTGCTCCGGGATTATTGAAGGAGCCATTGCGCTTATACGTTTTGGCATCTCGATATGGTTGGGAGGAAGAGGCCAAACTTGCATCGACTCTCACATTGTCTCTGTCGATATACGATGAGAGGTATTCTAAACAGCTTCAGAGGCTATCTTCGAAAGATTTGCTGAAACTCCTTGGTTTGCATCGGCAGCGAAGAGATCAGTTCAAAGCTCGGTTAGATAGCGATGATTGTTTTAGAAACGGAAACGCATTGGATGGTTTTTGCTCAAGCTGTGGCGGAAATCTGGACAATCACGCTTGGAGAGAGCTAAAGGCGAGAATGTTCTACGAATTGGACCAGAGACCGTTGGGCGATACTTTGCGAGGATTAGACATAGAGGAATGGCCAGAGTCGATTGCTTGTTGGGACGCAAAATGCCATAATTCAGAGTGCAAAAATCTGAATTACAGCAAGTTGCTCACCCTGCGAAATATTCAAGCCGTTTTGGATCAACTTCCGATGACAGTGTAGTTTAGCTCCTTTAGATAGCGAGGAATGCAAAAATAAAAAAAATAAAGTGTCGTAGAAGGTTTGACAAGTACCCCGAGCCCCCGAAGATAATTTGTTGACTTACCCATGCGGAGGTTGTTACGTGAGTGCTGTAAGAAATGGGTGAGGGATATACCGCCGGTAATAAATGTACATGAGGGCTCAGTTAAGGTCTTATCCACAGCGTTTTGTCAGGATGTCAATCGATCGGTCTCCAACTCGGGCGGACGTGAGGGTTGTTACCAAGAACTTGTTTGGTGATATTTTTCGTACTATTTTTGGAATCGCCTCTTTACCGTTATCCCAATGTCTGATGGAGAGGACTTGTCTTTGGGTTCTGTGTTTACAGTCAGTCGGTCTCATGTGACAAATTAAGCTTACTCATCCATAATGTAGGAACCACCCCGACCTCCAACCCCAGAACCGACTTTTGTGTCTTTCACTCGGGAAACCCCGAAAACATCATCTCCCGATGCATGGAGCAGTCTCTCTATAAGGCTGGTGGGCGCTCATCCGCTTTGGGGAAACTACCTGTATGCACTTTTGTCACTTGTATGCGTACCATAAAAAGTCCTAATCAACAGCCATCAGATGGAACGCTGCCCGCGCTTTGGCGTTATACCTCGACGACCATCTGGAGCTGTATGAAAATAAACGCGTGCTTGAGCTAGGAGCTGGTGGTGCCCTTCCTAGCATTGTTGCTGCCAAAAATGGAGCCCAGAAGGTTCGTCCTCAGTGCGTAAAAACGATTAGTAGCAACCTTTACAAAGGCGATCTCTCTAACTTGCGCATAGGTGTTGATCACAGACTATCCCGACGATGATCTGATAGGCAATATAACCTACAATGTAGAAACAAACCTATCCACATCCGATCGCCAGCAAGTTTCTATACAAGTAGGTTGTTGAGACTTCCTTCGAGCTATTTCCTCTGACGCGTGAATTTAGGGATATATATGGGGTAGATCTGTCGAGCCGTTATTAAAAGACGTTTCACAGCCCGATACACAACCTGGCTTTGATTTGATCATCCTTTCCGATCTTATTTTCAACCACTTCGCGGTGAGTTTCACTTTTAATGACATGAAATTTGCCGCATGATTGAAAACGATCTTGTAGCACGATGATCTTCTCAATACATGCGAGCTATCATTGTCGTCTTCCAACTCGGGATCATCCATACCTACCGTCCTTGTGTTTTATACGCACCACCGGCCTCGACTTGCATATAAAGATATGGATTTCTTTCGCAAAGCTGAGGAACGTGGATGGAGATGCGAGGAGATTCTGACCAAGACTTTTGCTGTACGTGAATATTTATAATTTAGATTCCATATCTCTGATCCTTACTTGTTTGACAGCCGATGTTTCCAGATGATCCGGGTGAAGAGTCTATAAGGTCTACTGTACATGGTTGGCGGCTCTGGCGGGATCCAAAGTAACTAGTTTTGAAGTTGTTGTTCGATTAGCTGAGAGATTGTCTATGTTCAAACGCAATAAAAGGATCGTTTTTTTAATTTATTTAACAATCTTTATCAAGCGGAAAACAAGATATGATTTGAAAGTATCCGACAAATATCCAAAATTCTAATCAACGACATGTATGGTATAGAGTCAAATCTAAGAAATCTAAATAGATCAATATAAAACAAAGAAAAAAAAGTCGCGTATTATAAAGCTCGGTTTCTATGCTCCTCAGTACACCGGCGACTTTTGAAAGTTCCACAACAACGAGTGCTATCGTAAACGTAAGAGTCACAGTGAGTGTAAACATGACGCTCCTTGTCTCGAGTATTCCGATAGGCTGCGTCACGTTGACAGCCAAGCCAAAGACATGGACGAACGGGTTCGGGTGCGGGTTCGGGAACGGGAACGGGTTGAGACTCCGCCTTCTCATTCGGTTCAGACTCGGCGGGAGCTTGATTTGATGATTCAGGTTTTGTTTCTTCTTTCTGGTCATCATCGTCGTCGTTTTCGTCGTTTTCGTCGTCGTCATCGTTGTCGCCGTTGTCGGATGTTTTGCCTTTCTTCCCCTTATTGGAGTCATTCTTCTTGTTAGCCAGAGTACTCGCAACACAGTGAGCTCGAACATGAGAACGTATCCTCCTCTGAAACACATCATTCGCCAAAAATGAATCCTTTTCAAGCCTAATAACCTCCCTACATGTATCCCAATAACAAGAATAAACACGTCCAGTGAAGAATCCGTGAAACGCGGCGGACTGGCGGTTGAGGGTGGATCGCGGGAAATCTACAAATGACCAGAGTTGGGTTTCGTTGCATTTGCGTGGGCGACGACGACGTTTTGGTTTTTGGATTCCGTGAGTGTTGTTGTTGGAGGAGGATTTTTTGGGACGGGTTGGGGGTAGTTTTATGGTATGCGAAGGGTGGGTGATGGCGGCTGCGGCGGGGGTGGTGAAGGAAGATTCAGAGGTTGGGGTTGGGGGTGGTATATCGTGGAAGTCGTACGATGCTGCGAATGGTGGTGAGTCTAGTTGTTGTTGTCGTTGTTGTGGATAAGGGGGAGGCGGGAGATCGAACCAAGATGGGTCCGTGTCAGAGGAATAGGAGGAGTAGACAGATCCTTGCGGGCTGGAGCTTCGAGGATCAGAAGCGGGGGAGGAGATAGTGTACATTTCCGATCCGGTCATGAGGTTATAAGGTGTAGATTCATATTCGAGCGGGATACCGGGCGTGGCGTATTGAGAGTTGACTGTGGAGGTGGAGGGGGTAGACTGCCATATGGGTATTTCGGAGGTGTATCCCGATGAGGAAGCGAAGCGGTAGTCGTAGAGTGGATCTGAAGCAAAATTCGCTGGCCAGCACAAGTCGTTCTCTGTGACGTGAGATGACGGTGAAAGGGAGGAACTCTGAATGACCCGACTGGCGGCTCGATCAGACGCGGTGCTGAGTTTGAGCGGTGAAATAGGGTGTTGGCTGACGGTGTATACACCTTGTGGGCTGCTGTAAACGGGCGGCTGAATCTCAAACTGTGCAAATTGCCCTGTCACCCCGCTCACAGGAGGGGGAGCTTGAGGCAAGGATAGCGAATAGTTTCTGGCAGGAAATGTTTGTTCAGTTATAGTTCTTTAACATTTAAAAGAAGACGACATACGATGGGTATTGTCTATTCGCCCAAAACTGATTGGGATAACCTCCATACGTCCAATCGGTGGAAAAGTCGAGAGCTGGGGCCTCGGTCACTTCTGATGATAAAGGCTGAAGATCGAAGCCGGCATTCAGCCATTGCAAATCCTGCGCCATAGCTTGCATTATTCTTGTGGGCGTAAAAAAAAAAGAGCTTTAGAGAGTTTGGAGAGACGATGAAAAGCTATCTCTCCGAGCAGAGCATCTTTTATATACCCACACATGTCGTGTGTCAAAGCTATCTCTGACAAATAAAGACGCTCCCGACCACAGGAAAAAAGAAAAAAAAAAAGAACTTTTGACTTTTCACAAGCACAAAGGCCGTCCATAGTTAGGTCGGCGGATCGGAGTGTATAGCTTTGAGGTGTGGCCAAAGGCACATTGGTGGCTAAACCAACTGGGGAAGTGGTTGCGAGGGTGGGGTTGCCGTTTTTGACGCTTTGTCACAGTTTCCCAAACT
>JABCKL010016773.1:23098-35667 GCA_018851305.1 Calocybe cyanea | reverse complement strand
AAAAAAGGACTTGTTTATTTGTAACAACAAAGGTCACCACAAATTTGACTCGGCGATGCTGGAAGAGATTTTGACTTCTCCTATCACATCACACACATCACACGAAAGATCTCCAATGGGTTAATTTCGATAGCCCCCGAGATTTAAGGCTATGCTCTAGCAGTGAGGTGTGCACACCATCTCTCTTTGTCTGCGTCAATTAGTGACCGATCAGCAATTTTGAGACAGAAGTTAATAAACCATGTCCCAGAAGCAACAGATGCCTGAAGGTGCCTGGTCGGAGTACCTTGCGATCGGGGACATATTACCAGTATATTACCGCGATTTCATTTGTTCCGGCGCTGCAGAGTGCTATTAATATGCTAATTATAGAGTTTTCACTTTGTGATATATACATAGTACAATAACGCTTCTGGTGCCGCATGTCAAACACTGGGCCATCTCTTTGTTCACATTCATATACAACGTGTCACAGCAATATCATAGCTGGTAGTGGCTAGTTCGATATTGTAGTTACTGTAGTTCGATCCTATTCGGAAGGTGTTTTTGATCATTTGCCGATCATTGACTTGGCGGGATTCATGATGGGTGAATTTGACTCTGCGGGTCTTTGGGCCAGTGTGTACGGTGTAACACAGCAACGGTAGCCCCAGTAAGGTCTATCATAGCGATCAACTCGTTGGGCGTTGCCGCTGTTGATACTACTAAGTATACGTTGATTATTATGTTCAGCTTATATTGAGCATTGATAACGGTCCCGTGACCATGTTGATAGTACTTCGCCACTAACTCGAGTCTCGTCGGCACATTGCTCAGCCCTGTTCTGCAGTATTGTCCACAGCCATATGATTACAGCTACAAGCATGATTGACCTGGAACGGAGTAAAGAAAAGTTGTCAGATGACAATCACTAGACGGTGTAACCCTGCCAAGTCAGCGCTTGTTAGTCCTTATCTCTCCAGTCAATTATCTTTCGCTTGCTATCTCTTCGGTTTTAGGACTTCCTTTTCCTCATTGTCGCCGCTTGCCGCTTATCTTTACTGTATTTTCACCAAAAATATGCGATAAGGACGTCTATTCTTAACGTCAGCGTCACAAACATATGGATCGCTCTGCAATCGCTTTCGGCGCCCTTTTTGCTCCTTCAATTTAGGGATGTCCTCTGCCGTTTCTACCGTGCTTCCACAAGGTGCTGGATATGGAGTTGGTTAGTTGTGAAACTAGTTCTCGTACCACCGTTTACTGACGTCAAGTCAGTTGTCGGTTAGGAACCATATCGTGTTCTTTTTCGAGCGGTCACTAAATTTTCTCAACAAGGGATCGGCCTTTTTTTTAGCGCGTTAATGCTGCTTTTGACTACTTTCCAAGCGCGGTACACGCCTTTTAAACCTTCCAGCTCAGAGGAGTTCAGTAGCGCATCGAGAAGCGTGAAGCCTGGCCTTATCGCTTCGGGGATTGTCTCCGCATGGACGTGGGCAGCGACTTTGGTATGTTATTTCTATCCTACGTTCTATCCATATTAATATCACATTCGCAGCTTCAATCGAGTGCAGTGGCTTACAAATACGGTTTATCTGGCCCATGGTGGTATGGTGCCGGCGCTACGATTCAGGTCCTCCTGTTTGCTCAGGTGCATAAATTAACGAGCTTTTGATGCAACGAGTATCGAGTTCGCTTACTCTTTGCTCCTGAAAGCTCGCAGCAAAACTCAAGCTTAATGCTCCTAATGCACACACTTGGCTCGAGATTGTCGCCGTGCGTTGGGGCACGTTGGCTCATGGTGTGTTTCTATTCTTCGGGTGTGTAACACTTGGGCCGTATTTTCGTGTTTGAAACGTTTTGTTTCGTCAGTCTCTCGACTAACGTCATTGTCTCCTCAATGCTTATCTTGGGTGGTTCAGCAACAGTAACGGACTTGACCGGTATGAGCACTATTGCGGTTCGTGCTTAATTCCTCTACTCTTGCTACTTTTTAAACAAAAAAATAGGCCATGTTTCTTATACCCCTTGGTGTCGCCATTTACGTGGTGGCTGGTGGTATGCGAGCAACACTACTTTGTGACTAGTGCGTAGCTTCAAGGTTACCCTCATCAATCACCAACGTCTATTTAGCACACACACCACTGTTCTTTTTGCGTTAATCCTCACGTTCACCTTTACTGTGTATGCAACGAGCGACAAGATTGGCAGCATCGTCAAGATGCATGAACTTCTCTCCAAGGCTTCACTCGTAACTCCTGTTCCAGGCAACGCTCAGGGCTCTTATCTCACCATGCGGTCACGCAACGGTCTCATTTTTGGCGTCATCAATATCATTGGCAATTTCGCAACCGTGTTCAATGACCAAGCTTATTGGCAACGTGCCATTGCTAGCCGGCCAGCAAGCTGCGTAAAAGCATACTTATTGGGCGGATTAGCCTGGTCAGTTACAGTTTTCACTTGAGACTTCAAGGTAACGTTATTTTAATGGATATATAGGTTTGCAATCCCGTTCACGTTCGCCACAACGCTCGGTCTAGCTGCGGTCGCCCTTCAAGGCGATCCAGATATGCGGGTTCTTTCAGCCAGTGATATCGCCGCTGGCCTGCCTGCGCCCGCCGCCGCAGCTGCACTACTTGGAAAAGCAGGCGCTGCGGCCATACTTGTACTCCTCTTTTTAGCAGTCACCTCAGCAACATCTGCGGAGCTCATTGCTGTCTCGTCTGTCTTGACATATGACGTTTACAAGGTACATAACTTCAATCTGACTTGACGCTCATGGCCGACTCAAGTCATGGCACCCAGAAATACATTAACCCACAAGCGACGGACCGTCAAATTCTTCAGGTCTCTCATTACATGGTTCGACACATGTTCTATATTTTTGCATCGAGATTTTTACCTCTTGGCAAACTAGGTTGCAGCCTATGCGCTATTTATGAGCCTCGCAGGACTAGTGTTCTTTTATATCGGCGTTTCTATGGGATGGCTCTATGTGCGTACTCCCTACATCCGGCTCGTCCTGCAACGCTCCTTACCATTATGGTCACTCTCTTAGACATTCATGGGTGTTGTACTCGGATCTGCCGTTGTTCCCATCGCACTCTGCATAACTTGGAGGAAGGCGAATAAGTGGGGATGTATCATTGCATGTGTCTCCGGCTTTTTCGCAGGTTTAATTGCGTGGCTCGTCACCACTGCCTCCTTAAATGGTGGTGTGGTAAACGTCGTTGTAAGCATCTTCCCTGTTTGCAGTGACTCAGATCACAACACATGTGCTATAGACAAGCGGCGGGGATTTTGAAATGTTAGCTGGTAACCTGGCCTCCATCGGGGTTGGTGGTATAGTTGCGGTCGTCTGGTCACTTTGTGTAAGATTTCTTGCTACTTATTCCGCAATGAAATATGGGACTAACATAACAACTCCCCGTTTCCATAGTCTCCTGCAGATTTTGACTTTTCCGCAACGCGAGCTATCAACACACGGTCCTATACGAATAACGCAAATTCAGCAACAGACCAATCATCAGCAACCGATGACGAGAAACGAACCAAATCGCCAGAAGTTCAGTCAGTTTCAGAGGCTGCCTCAACACATCACGAACACGACCTTGATCCGGTCGCCCTCAACAAAGCGTTCAAATTTGCTGCTTGGGCGTCAGTTGTCTTAGTAAGTCGTTCATATTGCTTTTCAAAACCAAATCAGACCTCAAATATTCTTGTTCACTCGGACTTTAGTTGGCTGTTATGATTATCCTCATACCGTTGCCTCTGTTCTTCGCGCAAACAATTTACAACGTCCGTGGGCTCGAGGTCTGGGTGGTGATCGGAATTCTCTGGACATTTTGTTCGACTTTCATTGTGGTAATTTATCCTCTGTGGGAGAGCCGGGGTGCCCTCCTCATGGTGCTTCGCGGTATTATCAAGGTTTGTCTACCCTAAACTATCGTCAAGCGGTGGTATTGATCGTTGACCCGATCACAGGATATTCTTGGGGGAGGAGCAGGAAAGTATATCGACGCTAGGTCTGAGAAGGCAATGCCTTAAGAAGAACCAAAGTGGCAATGAGACTAATGTCGCTTAGAATAGTGGATATGGCATTCCGTGTGAATACTAGTTTCAAGTGATTGTGTACTGAAGAGAACAAACACGAATTCTACCTGAGATTCGGAGCCGAAGATCCTGTATTCCGCGCGGCCCTTCCCTTTTCTAACGTTTGTAGCACCTTAAAAGTGAACAGTGAGACACTACATCAAGAAAAATCGAGAGAAAAATACCGTCTTAAAGTGCGCTGTATATAGGGGCGAAGAATTGAAACCATCAGGACATTCGTCGACCTGAACGCCGTAGAGTCCTCACCTCTTCGCAGAGATTTCCTGGCCTCATTCATTGAAGGATTGACGCCATCCATAGTCGCCGACGTCTGATGCTGGTGAAGGTTATTAGTTGCGTGCACTGCAGTGGGATCGTGGGCTTCAATAGATGACTCTGTTTGCGAGGGCTGAGCTGTAGCTGGTCCAAGCTTAGTGCGACCGTTAAGGGTTGTCGCCGCTTCGTCCCCTTCAGAGTCATATGTCTTGTCGCCCACCCTCGACGTTCTGGACGGCGAGGGTTGTCCTGTAGGAATAAATACGTGTCAGCATCTATTCTACACTGGAGGGAAGCTGCGATTTACTATAATCCTTTCCCATAAGCATACGATAAATGATTCCAGTTTTTGTTGCAGAATCGAGGTCTTCACTTATAGGGAGTGCCGCAGTGAGAGCGCAGGTACAAGCCGTAGAAACTAGAAGAAAATTACGCATCGAGGCTGTAAGCTGCATATGAGAGAGCTATTTGAAACAGTCAATGTAGGAAAAGGCCAGCTTTTATTTGGAAGGCAATCCTGTAAAACGGGGCTTTATAATTACTTACGGGCATCGCAGTAGTGCAAAAATTTAGATCGATTGATGTCTCGTCATCGCCTCGTCATCGCCTCCGCGGTTTCCTTCCCATATTACTCTCATATAGTCAAGTATCCTACTGCAGCCTACCCAGTTCCTGGCGCTTGACTACCAGAAGATTAGCTAACTGTTAAACCTAGCCGACCTGCGCTCTTGATGTGTTCGTTATCTTATCACCTAGAGTATTTGTTTGGTTATTTGGCTGCCGTAGGACGATAAGATAACAATTCAGAGCTTGACGTGGTGAGCGCAGAAGATTGTATGGCACACACACACGGCCACATAGCCGTGGTCGAACCCCCAAATTTGCGCCTAAGAGGTTCGAAGGCGGCAAGCAAAGCCATGGGCGTATGCCATATCTAGAGATGAAGCGGTTGAACTTGAGGGTTGAGCAAGGTGAATTCTTTATCTATGATACTAATATATTCGTTGATCTGATTCCAGCTTCGACTTGTGCTTAACAACGGTTTATGCGTCCTGTGGTTGGGCTGGTCCGTGCATTAGCACGGAACGGAAAAGGCGGAGCAAGCTTGAGCCGCTGGGTGGGCGGGAAACATGTTTGCTCAGCCTTCTTCGGATGCATAGATTCTTTGTGATACCCTCGTTCACTAGTTGTCTTGACTTCTATATTATCATTAGGTTAATTTCGACTAATTGTGGTGGGTGGGTGGGATAAAAGATATTAATGAGTGACGAAATGATTGAAAGATATGAGTCCACGCTGCTCTAGTGGTGGTATAGTGTGGTTGTAAAAGTGACCCGTTTGCTGGCACTGGACGCTGGGGCCGGATCTTTTCATTACCGGCACCTTGCTATGCCACTCTGATGCCTCTTGTTAGCCAGCTCAAATCGCTGGGTTGCAGAATGCACAGCATCGATTAGGCTATATCATCCGAACACCCATCAGCTTGCCATCGTTACATATTAACCAACTACCCTAAGGAATGACACAATTTCTGGACTATAGTCGCTTGCCTTCGATAGAACCACTGTCGAAACTAGAAGATAAGGTATGCATATCTGTGGCACGTCGACCCCTGCTGATGTTTGCGCATCTGCTATCAGATGCATGATCGGTACGTATTGGTGACCTGGAACCACCGTTGATGTTGCTCGCGCTGGCGGTTGGTAGGGGCGGTCGCTGTGGCTGCATCGTCCTCCTTGATATGACTTTGGTTAGGCTGCCAGTCGTATGCAGCACGCTGAAGCGAGCTTGGTAGGTCGAGAGCGTGGTGAGCCTAAATTTCGTGGTGACGAGAAGGTTTTTGTTTGGCTTGCCAGATTTGGCAGGCTCCTAGCTCGCAGCAGTTGAATTGATTTGGTAGCTATTTCTCTCGGTGCTATACTAGAATTAAGTCAATTCCGAGAACTTAAAACCCAACCTCGCTCATTGTTGCCCCTTTCACTCCACTCTCTTCTCAGGAGCATCAATAATACTTGGATCTTAATACATCACTGTAACCCGTGAGTCGGAAATTGTACACCATCAAACGCAGCTCAGCGTGCCTGGCTTTGCCTATTGCTGACACTTTTTATGGAGGTGGCGCTCAGCTCAGAGCTCTCGTCATGTCTTGTTCCGGCCTCTCCCTCGAAGGCGTCCCTCCTCCCGGCTCTTTTGACATTATCTTCCCCAGAACTACGCCGATTTGCGAGCCAGGACCCTCGTAATCTAGCGTCCTATCCTCATACATCTCCGTCTGTGTTAGAGCCGACACAGGGTCACCAGACATCTGAACCTTTTTGATAGCCTCCGCACAAAGCCCTAACAACCTTATAGCGTAGTCCAACCGGCTCTCGCCGTTGCCTCGAGTAACCCAATACGACCGCAGAACAGTGTCCTTCTTGAATAGAAGAGGGTAGAAGAGGGTGTACAACCCGGGCCGTCGCGAAAATACCGTTTTTAGAATCCTTAAGCCATAATCTACGTCGTCCTCGCGAGGCAGCTGATGCAAGAAGAAAAGTTCAACATGATTCGGGATACCACTCCGCTCGAAGCGAGAGCGATGATTTGTTTCCAGCAGGTCGGTGAAATCCCGTAGCAATTTTTCGGGGTCATTCTGTACCGCTTCCGCTGCCCTACGAACAAAGTCCTTGGCAAAAACCTTTGGGAAAAGGATCTTGGGAACTCCCAGCTGTCGCAAAAAATACGCTACTACCATCCTTTCGCCATACTCTCCGGCCTCCTCCTCAAAAAACCGAGGCACTCGACCATCATGTTTGACGAAGAGCTCAACTTGATCCAGAGGTTGTAAATCTTCGCTCCTTGCAAGCCTTTGTAAGAAATCGATGGAAGGAGGCTTTTGAGACTCTACAACACTCTCCACATACAAACTCAACATCATCTCGTGATGTTGGAATGCAAACCAAGGGTCAGCATTTGGAAGCTCTGAAGACAGGAAAGGGCCTAGCGTGCGTTGTGCGATGATCCCAATATGCGGGATGGTGGACACTAATCCCGTATCATGATAATACCTCAATGCCATTGCCTTGACATATCCTATATGCTCTAGGATATCCTCAGATGTTCGTGGAAGTCTGTTTTCAGGAGCCTGGGCAGGAGAATTGGATGTGGTTCGATCTGGAAAGTTGGAGTTACTGGGGTGAGCGGGTGTCGTGGAAGGATAGTTGTTATTGGGTGGATTTCGATCTCTTGAGCTACCGGGCATTGGGTTTACGGGGGTGGTAAATCGACCAAGGGGCGGGAGAATATATGTTGCATGCACGAGTAAAGCGCCACCAATGTAGGCAGTGAGAATTGCAACGCCATGGACGTGTTTCATTTTAAGAGACGAAGTAGTCAAACTTGTGAGTCGAGTGAGGTGAAAGTAATTGAAAGGAAATGGGGTTCAGACCGGCTGAATTGGGGAGAAATGCCTATGGATATTGGTTTTATATCTATGATTCCAAAATATTTGCTGATCCGTTGTACCCGTTTGGCAGAGCGGATGTAAACTGATACAGTATATCAATATAGGGTTGACTACCCTCTCTCGCAAAGAAACACCTTTTCAAATTATTTAGCTCATCACTTTGTCAGATAGCACGCATGAGACAACAGAGAAGGGTTGCATAGGCTCGTAAGAAAGAACATGTGAAGCATAGATTAACCTTCTTAGCTGCTTAGGCGGGGGCTGTGTCTGCATCATCTTTTTAGCAGGTTTCTTTGCAATGGCAGAGTTAATCCAGCAGTCACTCAATGATGCTACTACCTCTGGCAGAACAGACCTCAGTTCGGACTTTGTAAAGGTGTGAATACCGAATTTCATTATGCATTCAGTGGCCGGAGTCAATCTCTCAACTTTGCTTGATCATTTCTGAAGAGAGGGTTGACGGAGACAAAAGGCCTTATCCTGGAGAGACCTCATCAGTAACAGATGGCATGCTACGCGATCATTATTCAACTGTGACTTATGCTTATCTATGATGCCAAGATATATCTGCTGATGCTTCATTGATGTTGGGATCCATCGGTACCGCCGTTACTGATGTTCATATCTCACAGTAGCCACATATATAAAACCTGGCTCTATTCGCCGTACAGACATGGCCCGACTACCCTCTCTCGGAAAGACGCTTGCTCTCTGAAGCTAATAGACCTGTCGCCCTTTTTGGAGGTATTGAAATCGATGGGAAGCAGTAACAAATATGTAAATTACTTGACTGTACAGCATCAATAAGATAATCACTCGACAGATTGGCCTTCGCTTGGTGTTGCCGAACAAGCCCTTCCTTAGCTTATGGCTCCTGCTCGTCAGCTTGGCAATGTTACACATCAACCAACTACTGTACTGTACAGCAAGTAATGACAAGATTTTTTTGCTACGCCACTTGTCCTGCGTAAAGCTAGTGTCGAAACTAGGAGATAAGATATGCACACCAATAGCACGTAGACGACAACAAGAAAAAAGGTCGCTTAGGCTGGAAAGAAAAAACATGTGAAGCGTACTGTATATCAAGCTTCTGCTTGGGCAGTTAAATGCGAAAGAAAAGTAAAGCCCTAGATTCACCCCCCCGCTGACCTTCGCGCATCAGGTGTCTGATCTGTACGCATTGGCGACCCAGGACCGCCGTTGATGTTGCTCGCACTGGCGGTTGGCGGCGGAGGGGGCTGTGTCTGCATCATCCTCTTGGCGGATTTCAGCGCAGCCATTCGATCCGGTTTCGGCTTTGGTTGCGATGGCAGAGGTATAGGCACGGGTAGTCCTGGTTTTTTCGGTAGTCCCGCACTGCTGTTGCCGCTGCCACTTGTACCCAGATTCAAGTTCGGTATCAGTACCGAACTTTCTTTTGCGCTCGTCCCAGTCAACTTTGTCAACTTTGCCCGAGGTGTGTTTTCTACTTCTCCTTCTTCCATGTCGTAGTCGCCGTCATTCGGCGCATGATTGTCCCGCTTTCTCTTTTCCTTCTTTACTTTCCCCGCCTCTGAAGTTTTGCTGCTGCTCCTGCTGCCTGACGATCCGGGGCTCCAGCTGGTGATATAATCCAACATTGTCTTCGATACCCGCTCGTTATTTCTTATGTCTACATGTGTCTCGCGGACGAGGGCCCGCATCCCGTGGATGGCCTCTGCCATAATTTTTCTCGCTCGCCGTTCCTCGTCACTCCCGTTCGCTTTGTCTTTTCCCTTTCCTTGCCCAATCTCAGATAGGGGGCGAACACCAGCAGAGAATAGATGGGCGCCTACTAAGACGCCGGACATGACAAACTCGACCGGGGCGAGTTTCGCAGGATTTTTGAACACTTCTTTCACTGACCCTCCATACGCTGCATTGCCGCCGTCTTGAGCCATGTCACCCAAAACTTTCAAGGCACCTTTGACCCTCTCTTGGAACGCTGTCTCGAGCGGCGCTGTGTCCGATAAGAACTTTTCCAGAGACTGAATGGACCCGGAACTTTTGGGCAGCTTCGGAGGTGAGGATGTGGAATAATGGAAAGCGTGGAGAAGGTATGTGATTTGTGAGAAACATCGAAAGTCTGCTGCGCGGCCGCGTTCCCAGTCAAATTCTGTGAGTGAGCCCTGTGAAGAGGCAGGGAGTTGGGGATCTGATGAAGAGGTTGATGTAGTTAGGAAGTGGGATAATAGTGAACGAATGAATGATGCGCGAGGGGTGCTTAAGACTTGAAGTTTTTCTGTTTCCGCTGTAAGCGGGTTGAGTCGGAGAAAAATGATGAAGAGACCGACCAGCCGGTGTGAGGGCCATGCCTAGCTGTACGCGCTATCGCGAAAGGAATACTATGAGTGCCCAAAAAGTCATAGGAACTTGAAGCTTACTTGGAAAATTTCTCGTTCCGCGCTATCCGTAAGATCCACATATTCAACGCAGACGACCTGCTTATTGGCAAATACTCTGCGGTAGCGTTCTGGAAGAAGCCTTTTGCGACTCCTGCCGGAGCCGTTATCGGTATACCATAACTTTTCGCTTGTTGTGCTGGAGATATGTTATTAGGGTTTGAAACGGGGATGACGAACAGTCATACGGGTCTTTATCTGGATATGGCATGGGCGTTAGCCAAAAAGATTGTGGCAAAAGAAAAGAAAACATACGTGGTATCTGATATCGCGACGGAAAAGAGTCAGCATACGACGACAGTGAGCAAAGCTGAAGAGTACAGTACCAGCCCATCCATAAATCTCTGTATTGATGAAAGTCTTTGTTTCCCATCAATGCAGATCTTCTTTTCTGTACCATCTTCATTTTGAATTACGGAAAAAATGAGAGGTGGAATGTAAAAGTTGCGGAGCACGGAATCGATAAGCCCAATCATCTTGGCGTCTGGCCATACAACGTCGCGTTGATACTCAGGGTCTAGCTTGATGTCATTGCCGTGAATTTGGTCTTTTGACGCGTTATTAGAATGTAAAATGTGCGCGCAATATGATAAATAGTGAACATACCGTAAAGAGCTTGGGTCGTGTACGAAGTGGCACGAGGAACTTTGAGTGCATGCTGGATACGCCAGTTGTCAGCTGAAGACTTGCCCTGTGATTTGCCACTGGATTTCGACTTTTCATAGTCGCCACCGTCGTCTTCAAGGTCTGTCAGGTCGGAAAACTCGTCCTCGGAGGCCATTGCTAATAAGAAGAATGGAAGTGAAAAAATAATAATAATAGAGTTCGGAATCAACGAGGGCACGCGCAAATCGCGAAGTGGCGCCAAACAGGCGTCAATATCACGCAGAGGTCACGATTCTCCCATGACGGACAACGACGACGACGACAAGTTTTTCAGGGATCCAATACAACTTGGATCGTCTAGAGGGCCAATCACACGCGCAAAAGCTACAAAGCGAGACTCCTTTGCTGCAGAACTTGAACGAGGTATGGATCAGCGTTTGTTAGTACTATGAACTATGAATTTTCACAAACAAACATCCCCACAAAAGACCCGCAGCTAGCCAATGCAAAACGCGCTCACAAAACGCAAACACAAGTGTTTACATCCTCCATTTCACATGCTGCTCTAGAACGCCAAATTCTCAACCTCAAGAGTGCGAAAATCGAACTCGAAACGAAGCTTCGTGATCGAGAAGGGACTATTGACCGTCTCGAACGTGATCGTCGGTGGTTTGCCGATAGAGAGGCTACGGAAAGAGAAGAGAGGCAGAATGAAAGACGTCTATTAGAGGAGGAAAAAGTGCGTTCTGCACTCATTTTCGCTTTTTGTCGATAATCTCATATAATATAGGCTAAGCATGTCTCTGATATTCGTGCCCTCCGAACATCTCTCGCTTCAATCACGGAAGCTCATTCTGAACTTGAAGATACTCATTCGGCTTTGGTTCGCTCATCCTCTCATGCGGCTGCGCAGCAAAAGGCCGAGGTAGCTGACTTGGCCCATCGTATTATGTTATTGGAGGATGAGCTCTTGTCAGTGAAAAAATCGCTCAATGAACGTGAGGGTACACTAGCAGAGCTGCAAGCTAGGCTTGACCAGCCTTCTCTGTCGAAAGAGGAGAACGAGAATGGCGAAGCCGAGCGTCCGGAGGATCAGGAAGGCGAAAAGAGAAGGGAGAAAGCGGAGAAACAAGCTGACAAGATTATACTAGACGAACTTCACCGGCAAACGACTTATCTTCGCCAACTCGAATCTGCTAACGCTAACCTCACAGCTCAGGTCAACCGACTGAAGGAGCGGAACGCGAGTGTGGCTGTTTTACAAGAAGAGAAGCGCGGTCTAGAAGGTCGTCTGAGACAAATGGAAGAGCTGAGAGGCAAAGTAGGAAGATTGGAAAGAGAACTCGAAGAGCGTTCAAGGTATATCTTCCTTTGGTTATTTACCTTGCTCGACATGAACTGATATGGTTTTCGATGCACGCCTCATAGATCTCAAGTCCCGCTTCTTGACGGTTCTTCATCACTGTCATCATCTTCTTTGAGTGAGACTACGACGGCGCTCGCCTCCCTTCGCCTTGCCCATGCCCAACTCCTTTCTGACCACGGCGCTACACGCGCCGAACTCGCCGAAGCCAAAGCCCAGTTAGGTGAAGTTAGCGCGCTAGAGAAACGGGTTACAGAGGTGGAAATGGTCAAGGTAGAGATGGAGACAAAGGCGAGCAGGGCGGAGGAAAGGCGATTGTTAGAAGAAAGCGAGAGCAAGTTTTTGAGAGCTTTGGTGGTATGCATCCTTTTGTTACGTCTTTTCTGTG
>JABCKL010016773.1:0-22711 GCA_018851305.1 Calocybe cyanea | reverse complement strand
GAGGAAGTCGAGAGGGAGAGAGAGAAGGTCAAGGAATATGAGGATCGTAAGTGTTGCCGTCTATACGATTGAGCACCTTGTCTGATTCGATGCTCTTGTCGCTTTCCTACCCATCTTTCAGGCCTCAAGTCGGCAGAATCCAACTGTGTCTCGCACCTAGCCCAAATCGAGACACTTGAACAAGAGCTATTTGATCTCAAGGGCGAAATCGCAGGAGGACGGCATGTTCCGCCCGGCGTCCGTGTGTTGCAGATGAAAGATAACCCGGAAAGTCAATGGGCAGACATGAGGCGTGAGGTGGTGGAGAGATTGAGGAAAGAGAATGAGGCGCTGTTGAGGAGGCTGAAAGAGGTCGAGGTGAGGGTCAAAGAAGACTCGGGAACAGTCAACGGAGGTCAACGTAACAGCGAAAACGAAGAAGCCCAAAACAACGAGACAATGGCGGGAATTGAAGTTGCAAGAGGAGAACACGAGGATTTAGTACCAAGAGAAAGCTGGGAGCTACTCAACAAGGAAAAGCTGGATCTTGAAGACGTTGTGAAGCAGAAAGAGAAACGTCTGCTGAGGCTTAAAGAGGTTCAATTTCGATCTTCCACTACCCCATCGCCTTTAAACTTATTTCTTCTACTACAGGTGTTTAACGCAAAAGGTGCGGAATTTCGAGATGCCATCGCGTCCATCCTAGGCGTCAAGCTTGTGTTTAAACCAAATGGCCAAGTACGCGTTACTTCAATTTATGATCTGAATGCGTCATTTGTGTTCCAACCGACCGCCTCCGGAGGACAAGGTCAGAGTCAAGGGACGATGCAGCTCGTGGCTCAAGGCGATGGCGGCCCGCAGGACCTACCGAATTTGATGCATTTTTGGGTGGAGAAGGAGCAGTGTATACCCGGATTTCTTGCTAGCGTTACTTTGGAGTGTTACGAGAATGCGAAAAGAGGTGACGGTCATCCAGGGCTATAGGCTTACGACTTGTACTATTTGTACACCGTGAGTCCACATGTACATACTTTAGTCTCGCTGCTGAGCGCCTATCCTAATCTAATCGTCCTCTTGAAAATTTTCCTTCTGCCAGGAGGTTTTAGTCTTACCAAGTATCTCATTTAATTCACTTGTAGTCAAACCTCAACGTTGTGTCCCATATGTGTTATTGTAGGCCTTCGGAGCAATCTTTTAATCCCCGTCGGACCCGATGATCCGTGAAACCGGAAGTTAACATCGATTCGCATATTATGCTTGGCTCGGATCTAGAACCAAGGACCCTTTGACAACCACAATGCCCGACTTCAATGTTTCGACTTCTACCCTGCATGAAGCGACATAACCCTATACCCGTGCATGCAAAGACTGTCCAATGATTCCTTTTGGGAAGGTTTTTCGTCCAGTAGCTACATCGAGGTTCCTCAGATGGCGGAATATTATTTGAGTCAAGCCATTTTAACATACCGACTGCGGACTCTCTCGCGTAACCCTTTCATGCCGAGAATCACGGTTCACGCTCAATATCTCCAAGTCTGAAACATATGCCGAAGCCAGCTTGCTGTAAAATCCGACGAATTAAAAAACAAGATGATATATGTATGTATGTACCTTAGCATTAATTAACGATTCAAGTGAGCTCCACCCTAATTAAAACAAATAGCGTCTATAAACAGAACGAGCGTCTAAGGTATACCGTTTTGTTAGCCCCCCATATCAACTCTTCTTTTCCCAAGCAGTTTTGATGATGTCGACGTCCCATTTTGCCACGTTCAAGGGTGCTCGATGGAAACGGTAATCTTTTGGCCTGGGATATTCAGCTCATGGGATGCATCGTCTTGAACCTTGATGACAACTTTTCCATCGCAGGAGTTACCGCCTTGTGGTTTGAGAGATTGAGAGATATTAGAAGTGTTATCCGCAGTAGGCTTCGACGTTTGACAAGAGCATGAATAGACAGAGGTGTAGCCAAACATATCCTTCCAAAAATCTTGCCTGTGAAAATGTAAGATGCGAAAGTTAGTCAGATTTTAAGCGCCTAGAAATGAGGACTGACCGATAAAAAAGAAACTTGACGATGCTTTGGACATCTCGAGCGGTCGATTCAGCTCGAGATTTGTTACCGATCTCGGGATCAGTGATGATAGAAAACGCCCCACGAAAATTGACCTTCCCTAAAGTTGCTCCGATCTTCAAAGATTCGTACATCTCTTGTGCCGTCTGATATTCCCCGACATTGTTCAGCACTGAATCGAGCATCATCAGTGATGTAAGCAATACGGGAGGCCCAAAAAGAACCGACTTTCTTTAACGCTTTGCTTGATATCCGAGATTTTCGTACCAGGAACTTGAGCAATTCCGCGATTCTCCTTGAATTTCTTATTCATGCCTTGCAGCGGCGTGTTCTCCGCTTTTCGCTTAAGATCTACAGTAGGAGCTGTCTGGAGGGTACCGGTCGTGTTTGCCTTGTTTAATCCTCTCATATGCTCGTTTCTTGTCCATTTATCCCTGCAATTTTTGCATGTTTCTCGACCTTCGGAGATGAGAATACGTCCGAGATTGCACTGTGAGCAAGGGCGTGTGTCCTGGACAATGTCAAGCTGGTCGATTACAGCTCCGGCCACTAGAGCTGACTGAGGGTGAGCTGTCGGGTTCGCCATACTTGATTTTCTCGCTTGACCGTACACCCTCCGTTTCTCCCTACAACTGGCACAAGTTCTTTGCCATTCGGAAATGAGGACGCGTCCGTGTTTGCACCTCGTGCATGGGCGCATGCCTTGGGTATCCAGCTGGTCGGCTATATCTCTGACCACCGACTTCGCTATCTCCAAGGTACTTGAAGACATCATGTTGAGAGAAGACGTTTAATAGCAAGTCGTAACCATGAACAAGGCGCGGCAAGCCAATTAGGGTTGAAGGAAAACGCGGGACATGTGATATCCGCGTGTTACGATCACGTGATAATGCCACTTCCAACGCGACTTTCATGCGCAGTTTCATAATGTCGTCCTACCCTGAGGCATGTGCGCCTGAATCCGACATTTTATACTCAGTTGGACGTAATATATACCTGTACATGCCCAACACGCTCGGGCTTCCTTCATTTGTTTCAATAGTATTCCTGCATGCTCCTATCGGCTTACCCTGAAAATGGTAAGCTGCTAGAGCACAAGCTTATTCAACCGCTTTTGTTGATATTAATTTATCTTCATTCAATAGCTTCATTCTTTTATAGCGGATGTTTTGCTGTGTGCAACGAGGAAGCTCCCAGCTACAGACTCTAAAACGGCTATTAGATTATTATCATTGAGAAACGTATGTTTCATCCGATCGAAACACCTCTAATTATCTTTGACTCTAAGTTGCTAAATATTTTAGCGGAATCCGATCTGGGGGGTGCCGGAACGCCGCAATTGTTTTCCCTGAGCCATGTGAATGGCTCCAGCGATTCTCGCCAAAATGGCACTTACATCCAACAATGTAAACATAAAGTGTGACAAATTGCGCCGAACGCGGACTACGATAGAGAGGTCTTCCTAGAGCTCTATTGAGACCGCTACACAGAGAATCGGGTTGCAGGCTGAGATCTGGAGATGATCTAAGTAAGCTTCACATGCATCATGACTTTACGTTTGTTTTTTCGCGATTGACAGACCGATATATACATGCAAATGAGTGACATTATCGATGGAAGGCACTATCTGCATCGTGGAACGTGGAGTGAAACTAGATTCGGTATCTTTTTCAGCGCGGCAGGCCTCAGCATGCCGCCGGGTTGGAAATTCCAGCGTTTTGATCATCAAATCTCGAGATGTCCTCGTTGTTGAGAAACATCTCGCGCTTCGTTTTGATTGGTTTTTCATTAGTAAACCTTAATGTATGTGCCTGTGGGAGAAGTAGTTTTGATTTAGATTCGCATAAGCAATGCCTGCTTGAGAATTGATATCATCATGATAACTTTCTCGTGACACTTTTGCATGCTCGGCCTGAAATTACACTCTTGATTTGCCCCCATAGCATAGTACGAATCGCGATTCAGCAATCACCAGCGCCCAACTTCAATCGATTAAAAGTCCCTGTACAGCACGATTTTGGGACCCAGTGACCTCAAATTGAACACAAAACAAGGAAATGCTCACCATATGGGGGTCTAATTACCACACTTTGAATCGAGACCCGCATCCCAATCTCCGACCAAACCTCATGATTCGCCTGCAGGGTTCTTGGGCCCATCGTATGTAGTGCAGAGGAGTTTAGTCATCTTCCGTATGGACGCATGTCACTGGAAAGCACGGGTATAAAAGGACAAGGGTTTGTGGGTCTTGACAGACGAATAAGCTGCGTTACAAGGAGGCTGCGCCACACAACGTTCACCAAGTGACAAAGAGGTACGGCAAGTTCCATAGTCATGTGACCTCAAAATTTCCAGTGCGAGTCGCGACTTCCTGCGCCAGCTTGCACTTTCATATATCTGTCTTCACAACTTCGCCGAGTCTCTCTGATACAACCATGGTTTCCTTTCTTCGCAGATTTCTAACAACTGCGTCTACCGCTCATAACATGTACGTTAACATTGCCGTATTTCCCTTGTAATAACCGATGAACCCGAAGTCCATTAGGGCAAATGTCTTCGTCAGTGGAGTTATCGCAGAGATGCGTCTTTTGGCGTCAATAACCATTAGATCTGCTGTAGCTTGACATCTCCATCAACTCAAATCCCTCCGGTCGTATTGTGTTAAAGCTCTATGACGATATAGTGCCAAGAACTGCCCGTAACTTCCGTGAGTTGGCAACGGGACAACACGGATTCGGGTATGCCGGAAGCAAATTTCATCGAATAATTCCAGAAGTGAGCTTTTTGAATGAATGTCCCTGATATAGGTATCTGATGTTGCGTGCAGTTCATGGCTCAAGGTGGCGATTTTACCAAGGGCAATGGCACAGGCGGGAAATCCATCTATGGCACAAGGTTTGCTGGTGCGTTGGTTTTTCATACTCCCCTTTATCTATAGCTCATTGCATAATTTAGACGAGAACTTCAAGGTCTCACACAAGAAGGCTGGGATTCTCTCTATGGCAAACGCCGGACCGAACACCAATGGATCCCAGGTTTGTTGTCGACGGGTTGATAGTTACATTGGTTCTCTAAACCTTTCTCTTAGTTTTTCATCACAACGGCCTCTACTACATGGGTAAGTCGACAATATCTTGCAAAGCTAGTTTTATAATCTACTTTTGATTCAATAGCTAGACAAAAAACATGTTGCTCTTGGTGAAGTCGTAGAGGGTATGAGTGTCTTGAAAGCAATAGAGGCGGAAGGGACTCAGAGTGGTATCCCGAAATCCGAGGTGGTCATCACAGCATCTGGTACTGTTTGAGGATATACCGCATAATATCTTTACTGTCATGTCACAGTTAATACGACGCTCTTGAGCCCTCTCATCAACAAGAGCAGTTGGGGTTAGGGTTATAATCGGCTTTACATGTCCCATAGTATTCCGGAGATTCTCATCATGGCCCCAACATCTCTGATATACTTGCTCCCTCCTGAGCTCGTTGAAGAGACGCTCATTATCTGCGCAGCCCGTGGATACTCAACTGCTATTGCCGCTTTCGCTTGTACTTGTCGTCATTTCAATCGTCTTGTATATCGCCCAACCGACCACCACCTCTGGCGAGAGGTGTTCTTGACTACATTTGACGATCCTCGAACTTTCTTTAGATGCATACAAGGTGCTTCAAAAACGGGTCGGATAGCCGAAGTCGGCAGCGAAGCAGATGTGGTATTTGACTGGGCTGAGGAATTCATGCGAAGGATGGGTGCTGCAAAGATGATTCGAAGACATATAGAGCTTACTCCGGAGACGATTGACATGTTTGCCGACTCTCAGGAGGTATGTTTGCACTGGTTCATAATGTCTCTCCCGATGACCGGACCTGTGTGTCAGATTAAAGATATCCCATTCTCGCTTCAGGGAGCTCTGGAAACAATTGTATCGGTTTTGGATACATCTCCGCCATTTCCATCTCATCATACGGAAATCCCAACCACAACGCCCAAATTTCCGCCCATTGTAATTCTCCATGCATCAACGCTACAAGCAACTGAATACACGTCTCGAAATACGGCTTGGGTGGAAGACATCTTCAAACATGGCTATCCACCCGCGCTCGTTAAACAACACATGCTTGCAGGATTTCGACCGTCTGAACATATGAAAGCCACTGAGGATGTTGTCCCTACTTCTTCTGAGGAGGGAAAGTTATTTCACCGACTTATATTCAGGAAAGGCTTCCTTCCCATTCCGTCGTTTACGCCTTCCATGGGCCTAGACCCTTGGGAGCCCCTTAGAAGTTCAGAGCGTTTTAGATGTAAAGCAAGTCAATCAGTTGATGAACAAAACGCGGCAGTTCGTGAAGTCGCTCGAAGCAAGGTCTACAACCTTCGCTATCTTCGCCCAGAGCGTTCCTGGGGGCCTTTTCTTCCTTCCGGTACTGGTCCCTTGGCCAAAAGCAAGGGTTTAAGCAATACCTTTCCAGATTTTGAGCGAGAATTATCGAGGTACATGCTCAATGTAGGTAATCTCATTGTAGGTGCAGTCGATGGGATAGACGAGGAAGATGATGAATATGTGCCTGGAGGAGACGAAGACGAGGCCGAGGATAGCGATGACGACGTACAGTTTTTAGAGTTTGGGATTGGCGGGCATCCTTCGGATCCCAAACTTGTTGGCCCAAAGCCGCATCAAGTTGTCCCGGATTACAGTTACTTGGCAGCAGCACGACTTTTGATTGAAGCAAACCTGCAAGACAACCCTACGGGGGATGGTTTAGACGGTGCAGCGGAGCCAGAAAATGTCAACATGATTTTATCCGCGATCATGGGCGCCTTAGGATGCCTCGATTTCGGGCGAATGGGAGGCGTGCCGGGCTTCTGGGATCAAAGCTGGGTCAAATCACCGTCCGTTGACATTGATTGCGTATCTGCAGCGAAGGGAAAACAAAAGGCTACAGCGATCGATGATGAAGAGGTATTTGGCTGGGACTGGGCAGGTGTCACCGGCTTGTGGATGTGAGTCGCTTTTCAACAGTTTATCGGCGGGCTCGATCCTTATGCACGTACCGCTAGGCGCGTCATTTGCTGGCTTGACTACCGTGACTTGCTTTGTGAGCTATCAATTCATTTTTTGTGTTATAGTGAGCTGATGCTTCACAAGTGCATAATGTTGGTGCTGTGCTCTTAAGCTAGCCGATCAACGTTTACGGAAATTTACAGCTTCATGGCTACAAGACCGATGACCTAGCTGAAACAATCAGATTTTTCCCTATGACATTGCGTGTTCGCGGTTACTCCAAGCCTCCGGAACCGGACCCTGATGAATTATCACGGGAAGAAGCTGGAACGGAATCACTCGTGTGGAAGCTTCCGGTTATTCACGTGGAGGGTGAATCTAGAGGGTCAGATGTGGAAGGCGAAAATCAGATAATTCGGCGAGTTAGGGGCACTGTTAGAATGCTTCGAGATGGGGCCGTTCGTTGGAGTTTGGTCAGTGTTTACCGCCTTAGGCTATCTCTGTGACTTACTTGGAAATATGCTTGTAAGACTTCGTCTTACCCAGAGGAGGATACTCCAGAATGGGCGTCAGAGAGTGTGCAAATCGGTTCTATTGGCTCCGCTGTAGGAGTGTTGGGTATGTGGACAGGGGCTGACCAGTAAGTAACGGGGTCGTGGGCAAGGCGGTTATTGAACTACGTTTTTAGCACTTCCACTGATCCCTTAGGTCCAGCTTGGGCGTGGAAAATCGCCTAGTCTGAAGTCTTAGGCGTAGCATTGCACACAGCTTTTGAGTTGGAGTAGGTTTCCTCTACACTCACTTTTGCGATATTCATGTGAAGTTTCCTACATCGTATAATGCTTTACAAATCAAGAACTTGCGAGCGGGTGTAGTTGCGAACTGGGCGCAAAAGCTGTCTAGTCTTCTTAGTAGCGTTGTCTAGACGAGTCAGAGACCTCTCGTTTAAGCTGTCCGTTAGTGGATTGGGAAACGTGACAGGGACATTAATAATCGTTCATTGGTGATTGGTGTGTGGTACCAGCTGATTCATTTCGAACACCAGACAGGAATTTCAAATCATTGCCATGGGCTCCACGGAAATCGTCATTTATGCGTTGCGTACTCATACCCATACTATACGTGCTGTGAGATCTTGCCAACTATGAAGATTAACGATATGAATCCCCTCCGTGCTACCGTAAACTGTGACATGGGGGAGGTGCGTTTCTTATCACAGACCGAAGCTATCTGAATCTTATGTATTCCAGAGTTTTTCCTTGTATAAATTAGTAAACGACTGCATGTTCAACCTCTCGTCAGAAGTCTGACTTCACTACTCGATAAAGGCAGATGACGAAGCCCTCATGAAAACAATTCATCTAGCGAATATCGCCTGCGGATTTCATGCCTCGTACACTGCTCATGACTTCTCTGCAGATATGAACTAATAATCGCGACAGGGACTTCTCTATTATGAATAAGACCGTTGCTTTAGCAAAAGAGAATAACGTGCGAGTCGGAGCGCATCCATCTCTCCCTGATCTACAAGGATTTGGACGCAGGGAAATGGCTGTTGAACCGGTACCTGCCCCTTAACCTTCAGTAGTTCGTGGTTAATCCTTTTCCAGGATGAGCTAACCTCCTGTTTCATCTATCAAATCGGTGCATTATACGGATTTCTCAAGTTACACGGCTTACCGCTTCATCATGTAAGTCAAGGCTAGATCGACATTCTGCCCTGATGTACGACTTCAAACTGTAGTGCAAGCCGCATGGTGCCATCTATGGCCAATCAGCTCGTTCTCTACCTCTCTCTAGAGCGATCGTTAAAGCTATCCAAGTTTTTGCCAACTCGGATGGTGGAAACGTCGCTCTTATCGGGTTACCTGGTACCGCCCACCAAACCGCTGCTGAGGAAGCAGGTGTGCCATTCATAGCTGGTGCGTCATAACATCATGCTCGATAACCATCTAACTTGACTGCTTGACTAAAAGAATGGTTTGCTGATCTCGAATATAACCCGGAAGGAAAGCTTATCATTACAAAGTAAGCCGCTCAGTTTAGTTTCGTCACATCGTGAGTTTGAGCGACGGCCTTTCACAAACTAGGACGCATGTTCCAGTGCGATTAGACGTTGTTCGCGACAGGGTAATAGCAGTGTATGCGTATTCATCTTTATGACTTCTCTCAATTTGCTCTTCAGGTAGAAAGGTTGCTTTCATCGCGCCAGGTGACGGCCAATAATGGCACTTATCTGTCTCTGGGTGAGAATATTGCCGAAGTTTCTATCTGTTGCCACTCCGATACGCCGGTGCGATGATGCATTTAGCTATCATGGATACAGATCTTGTCTAAATTCTCCTTTTCCGATCAGGATGCTGTACAAATAGCGCGACTAGTCAAAGGCATCGTAGACGAAAGAAGCAGTTAATTGTACTGGGTACAACTAAATAGTTGAGACGAATGTAACGTAGAGTCTGGAAGATGTTCACCGAAGCGAAATGGGCATATGTTTATCCTGCACGGCGGGACTCATATTCTTCATAACTACTTTCTTACGTTCCCAACAGCATTCAAGTCGTAGTGCGCCTTCAGCTACTGTTATTGAAATTGGGTGAGATCTTACTGCGTTGACCTCTCAAGAAATAAAACGTCTATCTGCTGAGGATAGCCCCAAAGATTAGGTGTGTTTACACACGCTGCGCTCAACTGGATGTGTCAATTGCATTTTGGGCCTTTCAGTTTTACAATGCCACTATTCTTTTGCCATCAGCCGGTAACACATATACTGTTGTAATATTGTTCACGGTCTTTGGCAACTTCTCCGATTCACCTATCCTTCCATTTTCTGTGTCACGACGTCTCCTCCGGCTCACTCCGGCTCACTTCATGGGCAGTATTCGACCTTTGGTAATTCCGAATAGTTTCACTCGAACTTGGTGGGAATGGTGGGGGTGGGGTTGGGTATACTTGAACCCGCCGAGATCCCGGCTGTCTGCGGCGCGCAGAGGCTTGCCCACGGCCTACCCTGGTATTTCTGAGTTACTATGAGATGATATTTGACGGGGTGGCATCGAACAAAGATCTTTACCTAAAAGATATGGCGGGTTCGTTCCCTGATCGAACGAGAGATGGGTGTTATCTGGGTGTCACGTAGAGATTCTCAACGTACCGGTATGTGGAGATCTGTTTTGTGAGCTATGGGACGATTGGGCGTTGATAGCTGAACTACCGGACTGCGTAACAGTCAGTGCGAAAGATGATGGCCCGGCTGAATCATGAAAACTGGAGGGGCTGCGTTGAAGTTGTAGCCCAGAATGCGACGCTATGCCGGCGCCCTGCTGTAGTCGGGCTGCATGCACGCATGGGAGCACCGATGCATGAGACTCGCTGATCAAACGCACCTGTGGTCCTTCCAGGAGCTACAAGGTCTCTCTCTCTCTCTCTTCTGTATTCCTTACGGGATTCTCTTATGGCGCGTTGCATATCATCTTCACTCGACTCAGAAGCTGTCATATCAGTCTGATCTCGGAGGGATGCTTTAATGGCACGTTCGATGTCGTCTTCGAACCACGTGGATGCAGTTGGTTTACCCCGAATTCTTTGAGATGCTTTAATGGCACGTTTGATGTTTCCCTCTTCGGGCGTCATTTCCCTACGCTGGTCTATTTTGGATGCTTCAATGACACGTTCGATGTCGTCTTCGAACCACGTGGATGCAGTTGGTTTACCCCGAATTCTTTGAGATGCTTTAATGGCACGTTTGATGTTTCCCTCGTCGGGCGTCATTTCCCTACGCTGGTCTATTTTGGATGCTTCAATGGCACGTTCGATGTCGTCTTCGAACCTCTCGCGTTCGGCGACTGAACTGAGACTGTGTACTTCTATATCGCCGGTGTTCGGAGTGGTTGTCGCAGACTGGAGCCTTGTGTCTCGTCTGGGACGTTCTCCATTCGCACGCGGGCTCTGGGTCTCGAGTGGGTGGGCCAGATGCGAAGGTCCTGCCCAAGGAAATATATCTTCAGGGTTGAAAGAATTTCCTGCGGAGTAAGTTAAATGATGATTAAATATAGAGCCTAACATTTACTAGGCGGCGGAGTAACGGAATTTGTCCCAGCGGGAGTCAAAGGCCGTCCATCTACAAGATAGAATAAAATATAGTTTATGTACAACGCGGAGATTGACATAACACCAACCTTGGTTTACGCCCGAGTCTGACCGCACATTCTGTGTTGGACTTCGAGGTTGGATGACAGACTCGAGGTCGCGAGTTCCGATGGCGGTTAATACATCTCCTATTGCTTGTGTCCGAGTCCCGGATGACTGAGGGAGAGCGAGAAAGCCAGGGCAGACCGCCAAAGTAATGATTGCTGATAAAAGAGGATTCATGTAGGCACAAGGAATAGAGTGCCTGAGAGATAGATGGAAGAAAACCAGCCTCTCCCGGACTATCAAAGCGGTGAAAGGATGTGTGAATATGGTTTGATGGCTAGGACAAGATTGTTTGAAAGAGCACTGCCGTGGGACGTCAGAAAGAAAAGGCCAGCTTTTCGGTAGACAACCTATGCGCATCCAGTGCTTTTATAGACATTATCAGTGGGCCGATAATCAAATTTAATAGATGGTAACCAGGCAAAGCAGATAAAGCACCGCCCTTGTCCGTGCTTGATCGCCGATCTTTGATGTTAGCATGGAGCTGCCCGCTGACTTCGGCCCGAAACATCCAGATATCGGTAAGAGTACAATACTGTAGGAGTTGGTAGGGCTTCTGGTATGCGCGATTTAACGTTGCAAGGACAGAGATGTCAACTCATGAACCGTTCTGGTCTGAGACATGGGTAGAACAGCGATTGCTGGCTTGGAAGAGAACTCAGACGTGTTCAAAAGAAATTTACTATAGCCTACCCCGTTCGCGACGACGTCGTGTGTGTCCCAACTTTTACCTCCGCCTCGTAGTTTCTATGTCCAGTGGCCCCGTGCATGCGAACCCCGGAATGCGATGATAGTCATACCCTGATGCAGGATGGGTTAGATGATGATTTACAAGTGTAAGTCCTACGTTCTATTACGGCGGCGCTGGCAGCACCAACTGGCGAGGCGAAGCCACTACTGACGTCAGTACGTTTTCGGGAAAGAATCCGGGATTGCTAAGGGTAGGCGGAACAACGTTCTGTAATACGGGTAGGGACCTCTGTGCAATTTTGGCAGCGTCCATTACTAGTTGCCAATTGAGAGACCAGGCCCTTATAAGACAGACTGAATCTAACTTAGGATAGAAAAATCAACATTCACCGGAAAGTACTAACCTCGTATTTCAGCCTTCGTCGAAGCTCGTGATCTACATGTGACGAGGAATAGTCAAAAGGCAAGGATAGATATACAAGATTGATACATTCTCCCACCATCGAAACTTCGAGTGATCGAATCCAAGGCTCGATGACAAATTCAGGATTGCGTTCTGAACGTCCCCAAAAACCTGGGCAGAGGCCAAAGCGACAACTCATGATGTTATGGCGACAACGGCATTCCATGACTTCCGGCTACTGCTCATGACATGATGGGATGAAGTTTCTTTTTTCGGATGGGTGAGAGAGCTGGACGGTTTAGGCGTGACAGGTTCTCGATGGACATCATTTCATTCTCCCAGCTATAATTCGAGTCGGCCTGCACTTCTTTTTAGACTCAGGCCACGCGGTTAGGCTGGAACAACTGCAGTACAATTTATTGTCCTACAAAGCGCATGGTATCAGTTGCGATGCTCGTGGCCGCAAGTGAGCGAGGAAAGGTAATCCAAGGGAAGCCGGATTGATTTCATACGTGAGAGATGGTGCACGAATTGTCATTACGAGCACATGAGCTGTTACTCATGAATGCCACCAGTGATACATTTTGAAATTGGCTATTTCTCATCAGATCAGCCTGCTTTCCACCTATGAGGTCCTCTGTTGGACTTCAGAGGTAGAAAACGATCTCTGCTCTTCCCACGGATAAAACGGTCCTCAATACCCACCACAATGGATGATTTATGAGTTCGTCGGTACCACCAACTAACGGACGACATCATACGCCGATTATGCAAGAGAATTCCTAAACGGCGTCAATTGGATAACTGGGTTGTGTGTCAGATAGAAGCGCGTAAGAAGCTCGTTTACGAGGAGCTGCGGACGCTTGGAGGCGGACAGGTAGAGAAACTGTTTATTAGAATTGAGATCGAATGGAAGACGTCCGATCGTGTGAATGTCAACCATATCACATGACTACGAAAGTTGTCTCACGGCCCTCAGTCTGACATGCGATCCAGTTCTTGATGTACAAGAAGCTGCTCGTATTGCTGAATATTATTTGACGTCGTCAACCACAACGACAATTATGCAAGCACACTTTGGTCTCGCGAAAACTCCGTCACATTGTGGAAACTGAAATCGGTGGAATTGAACTTGCCATGGGACAGGGTATGCAGCACGTCTCGTTATGAATGCGCGATTACAGGTGCTTACAGCAAGCTCTCAAGACTTGTGAATAATGAAAATTCTAGGTGAATGTCTTCAACTTTCAGACTTTGAGAAGCCCTTATGATCATGTTGAAGGACTAGCGTAAGAATAATTGCGCTTGCGCCAACTGAACCTGCATTGGAAGAATGAAGCTGCCATTTCCCATAGCATAATTTTGTCTTTATGGATCGAACGGCACTTGATGCAAGCGACTAGCCGAAAAGGCAGCAAGGCTAAGCTCGTCGAGCCGGACGCTAAATTTGTAGAACAGAGTTTGCTAGCCCTCCTTTTTGTTTGGAAGGCGATCGTCGTGCTTGCAATTCGGTCAAAGGTGAGTGGGTCTTATTTCCGGCACTCTATCTTGTGTGGGAACACAGTTGTTTCTGACTGCCGAGATGCGTGGTAAGAGGCTGGGTGATCCAGCAAGGTCGTTGTCTGTCGGAACGATTTGATACATCTCAGCGACTTTGCGACTGATACTACCGTAGACTCGAAGCTCTGCTTAAAGTTCCATCGCTTTAGGGTTACTTTCCACAAATGTAGACCCACAGAAAACAGTAACATCACGAAAGGGATATACAAATTTTCTATCCTTCAGTAACGAAATCCAAGTGGAGTGCGAGCTTTACCATTCGTGTGATCTTGTTTGCTCGGGTACCTAACGAGTTTAGGATGACAATCTCACAATGACGGTGAAAAATCTCACCATTTTTCTATGGAGAGCCGTTTTAGCTACCCACTGCTGTAGCCGAAGGCCGTAGCCCATGGGAACGAAATCTTCCCGCTAAAATGCTTAGATTCATTGGCCAAGAGTTTTGTGTTGACTGCCGCCCGTGCCAAACAAACGAGCAACGCGCCTAATGCGACTCGCTGATATTTTTATCCCCCCCTGATTCTCATGATAGTCGCATTAGCTCGTGCAAATCTTCACAGTTACATTTTCTACTGTGCGCAATGGTAGCTCACACAGCTGTCCTCACATTACATGCAATCAAGGATGTGAAGAAAGTGCTGAAACCGCCATTCTCTCATATCTCACGCTGCGAAATCGCTACAAGCTATTGGCGCGCATAGGACGCTCGAAAAAATGCCTCGCGTTTAAATAGGATAGGCAAATGATTTGTTCGATAGGTTACCCACCTCTGTCAAGGATGGTCCTCTCATCGTTCTTAGCTCTGTTAAGTGTAGTCCCGGCAGCACTAGCTGCTGTCCGACATTTCGATCTCCCTATAGTCAACCGCGTGGTTGCGCCCGATGGATTCTCGAGACGGTAGGATTCTATTTTATAAAACTCTTCTGATGAATCAACGGTGTGTATTGTAAGGTCTGTTCTGGCGGGTGGGACATTCCCTGGGCCTACCTTCGCAGTTAACAAGGGCGACTCTGTGGTCATTCCTCTGCACAACAGGTTGAACGATCAAGGAATGCGGCAGAGCACATCTATTGTAAGTGCAGGCGTGACATGAATTCAGCGACTGCAAGGCTAAGCAAGGCATAGCACTGGCACGGATTCTTCCAAGCTCGTACATCATATGCAGATGGCCCGGCGTAAGTTATTCTCAGAGCTCCGATCGTTATCCCCATGCTCATTTTGTGTGCTAAGCTTCGTGAACCAGGCAAGCTGTTCTGATACCTATACCCATCCAACAGAACCAATTCTCGACATAGTGCCCGATCCCCCCCAATACAACTTTTACATACGCATTCGACACTGCAGGGCAGACCGGAAAGTGCGAATTTTGATTTCATTTCCATCTTGGCCTCCAATTCAAACTTCTTCGCAGTTTCTGGTATCACTCCCATCTATCGACACAGTACTGTGATGGTCTTCGCGGGGCTTTTGTAGTCTATGGTAAGAGCTCTACTCGCCCACCGTGAACAACAGCTCATGTACTGCTTCCAAAGATCCCAACGATCCCCTTCGACACTTGTACGATGTAGACGATGGTAAAATCCATGACAATCTGCGAGACGTCTATGCTTAACGCAACGTTTTCCGCTGTAGAGGGCACAATCATTACTCTTGCTGACTGGTACCACAACCTTGCGCCTGCTGCGCAAAACACGTTCTTCCAGACAGGCGTTGTCCCGTTCGTCACGTATTTTGTTTCTCTATGACTGGATGCTAAATTCATAACTTAGTATTCCTGACTCGGGCTTGATCAACGGAAAGGGGCGCTTCAACGGAGGTCCACTCGGTAGGAATGGTCACCAGTCTGAAGCATGCGGTTCTGATCCTCGAAAATACTAGTTCCCTTCGCGGTTATCAATGTTGAGCGTGGAAAGAGATACAGGTTCCGTATCTTTGCGATCTCTTGTCGTCCATTCTTTACTTTCTCCGTCGACAACCACAATATTACTTTCATGGAAGCTGACGGCATCGAGCATGACCCTGTTACCGTTCAAAACGTGGATGTTTATGCAGGTAAGCCTTGCCAGTTTTTATTTCCAGTTTTTATTTTGGCTTGAACGTGGCTAATCTGTTCCCACTCAAATAGCACAACGTGTTTCCGTCATTCTAAATGCCAACCAGCCTATCGGCAATTACTGGATCAGGGCTCCTCCTACTGGTGGTAATCCTGCTGGCAATCCTAACTGTACGTAGCTTTTAGACCCCCATACCATGTTGCTTACCTTCTCTTCAGTCAACCCTGACCTCACCAGGGCCATCTTGCGGTACAGAGGCGCACCAAATCGGGAACCTACCACTAACAACACTGCGGGACCTAAGCTTCTCGACCAGCAGATGCACGTATGTCTGTCCTGCTCTGCACTCATGCATACTTGTTTATTCCTGTTCCTGTAGCCGATCGCACAGGAGGGCCCTGGCAAAGTGAGCTAGCACCTTTTGAATCACAAGGATTAAAACTCATTTGGGACCTTAGCTCGGATCTGGCCCGGCAGATGTTCGTAAGTATCGCGTTCAAAACGGAACCTGCTTTCCAATAACATTTGGGCGCAGCGATCACCCTTAATATTGCACAGGTGAGGCGCTGTCAAACTCTGTCACAAAAAGTTTGCACTTACCCACCGCTTCTCCCTCAGCCGAACCCACCTTTCTTCGATATCAACGGCATCTCTTATATCTCTCCTACCGTCCCAGTTCTTCTTCAACTCCTCAGCGGAGCAGCCAAGGTTGGATAACAGGGTTCTATTCGCTGCTGAGAGGTTGAACTCTTTTTTTATGTAGCCACAAGACGTTCTTCCATCTGAGCAAATGTATGCCAGAATTTACTTTGGCCCTGTGTCGAATCTAACGGGCGATCGTTTTGATAGATTCTTCTTGCCCAAGAACAGTTTGATCGAGGTTTCCATCCCGGGTGCTGGAGGTCAGCTTGTTTGATAGCTCCTGTTACAGACCTAGTCTGATGCTCTTCATCTCAGCACATCCATTCCATTGTTAGTATTGGAGCCACCACAGGAGTGTTGTTCACGCTCTTACCGCATATGATAGTACACGGCCATGCCTTTGATGTCATTCGTCCCTCGAACGATAACAATACGAATTTCAAGAAGTGCGTAAACTTCCCATTTTGTGACATTTGACGCGTTTTTTCGTTGACATGCACCATCTATGTAGCCCGCTGCGTCGTGATGTCTATCCAAGTAAGACCCATTTACGGCTTTACAAGTCTATTCGACGCTAATATGGCCATGCGCATAGTCAATGGTGGTAATACCACATTCCGATTCTGTATGTGTACGGTTTTTTCGTAGCACCTTTTCGCGCTCACCCTCTCTGGGCAGTCTCGGACAACCCAGGCGCCTGGTTCTTGCACTGGTGAGCTACGGTGATTCCAAGTTTAGCTGCCTAAGCTTATATTTCATCTTCTCCCCCCTCAGTCACATTGACTGGCATCTCGAAGCCGGTCTCGCTATCGTTTTCGGTGAAAGGCCTGAAGAGAACATTCGGGGCCCTCAGTCACAAATCACTCCGCAAGACTGGAAGAATCTCTGTCCCGAATACAATAACTTACTACCCCAATTCCAGTGAGCGTTGAGGCTATGGTGTTATCCTCGTAAATGTTCGCATATATATCTATCGCCTGTCTCTTTGAGGAATAAATAAATGGTCAACTTTCGAATCATAACGTCTGAATGAATTAATGCAACAATTATAATACACGAGAGATTAACTCGACAACTATCATGAATAAAGTGTCTAGAGAACAAGGAGACCTAAATCAAGGCTAAGTCAGATTTTATGTAAGGACGATGATAACGAGCAATTGGATGCCGCGTCCACGATGGATCAGACATCCAAAGGAAGGTCATTTCAACCCGCATCGCATCTACCCCCACCTAGCATCATCGCACCCATGAGGGCGGCCCACGGCTTGAACGCGTCTTTTGGGTTCAACGCGTCAAGGGGGAAAATAAATGTTCGGTGTTGGGGGAGTACTCCGAAGAGGATGCCTAGGGTGGAAACTGCGAATGAAGGAAATATTTCATCCTGATACGTGGACGCGCGAAAGGATTGACCCGATCTGGAGATAAGAAGGATTCTCACCTTTATGCAGTTGAAAACTTGAATATTGCAAGAACAGACTATAAAAAGGAATTGCGTCAGCTTCCAATAAAAGAGAAGTTAGACAAGATGTAAAAGGTCAGACGAAAGGCACTGGCAAGTGCACTGTGCATCCCGTAGAATGCGTATCTGTTGCGAACAGATATGCTCTGCATCTCGGCATGGTCGTATAGGTCGGGGAAGAGAATGAAAGTCATCATGAAAAGCATCAAGCCATCCAGAGGCATTGAAGGCATCTTTGACGAGAAATGATACTCACAACAGCGTTTACAGAACAAAAAGATGAGTAACAAAGAGAACAGGATGTCGAAAAAAAAATTTACGCGCTTACATACTGTTTGGACCTCTTTGTTAGGGTCCGTGCGCAGTCACGTTGCCCAGTTATTTTTTCTTGATATCCTCAAGTTGAAGCAAAGGATCGTTAGCAGGAAGGAAAATTACCGAGTACCTCACACAGATAATTTGTAGCTCTGTTTTACAGTGAAATTGGCAGGCAGACGTTGAGGGCGTCCGATGGTGGAGGCGGCCAAACTATTTGTGCCTTTTTGACTTGACATCCAAGCCGCGTTGGCGTAGTGGTAGCGCGTCTCACTTGTACGTCCTCGATGATGCAATGAGAAGGTCATTCGTTCAATCCGGGTACGTGGCATCTGTTTTTTTTAAAACATGTCGCAGTTCATACAAAGCTCCTCGTGATCACCAGACGACACCCATCCAGTATTGCTTGAGGCGAGTTTCACGTTCAAAATATCTTCATAAAGCTTGCTTGTTGTTGACATTTCAGTTGCAAAGAAGCTTTCACATGTGTGAATCAGCTGCGGAATCGGCCTTAATTTCGGATCTTGTGCTACTGTTTCGTTAACTCATGTTTTTTCACCTGATCAGCCTCTAGGTCAGGCAAACCTTTTAGCATCATTCAAATGGCTGCCACAGCTCCATTGAAACTGTACTGCGATTCAGGTTAGTGATCAGGTTAGTAAATCGGGCCAACCGGTGGTACAGACGGTACTTGAGAACCGCCGATAAGCTTCCATTATCCAATTCCATCAGGAACACAGCAGTTGAGAATTTATTTCTAGCTATTGCGAACAAGATGTTACCGGCTTTTACCATTTAAGGTGTGGCTCAAGAGCGCCGCCTGTCACTTTTCGGACACGTGTAAATCCTGAACGAGCCTGCCTGCCTTCTTTTGTGCAATACAAAGCCTGCTCTACGGCTGATAGAATCAAACACGATGCCCTTGTCCCCACTTTTGACAGTATCCATGCTAATACCTCATTGTTCAACTGCCTACGCTTGACTTACAGGTCACTTCGCTTTGTCTCACTAATTGTCTTACCTGCCAGTCGTTTCTCCTTTTTCTCAACCTCTATCTCTTGAGCTCTACACTCTATGGCCCAAATTCTCTCTAAATTAATTCGCGATACCTTGAGTACTATGTCCTCTGACGAAGCATCTTGCCACAAACAAGATGTGTCCCTTCAAGTTACACTCGACAACACCCTCGCTTTACTGCAAGAGTGCCGCAACGAGAAGGATGTCGCTCTTCGGCTTCTCAACGCTCGTACCGTTGAGCTATCAGCAGCTCAGAAGGAGTTAGCCTCCTTAAAGGAGAAATTCAACGCTCTTCAGTCGTCGTTGGAACCTGCTTCGCCTGGCAGGAATTCAGGCGATGGGATGTCCTCCCTTGAAGGACACACGTTACTCTCTCGGCATTGCTGCAACCGAGAAACCAAGAATGACGCAGTTTCCCCGCTCCCAACACATCACGCACAGTCATCGCCGACCCCGTCATCGAATCTCGCAGGCCTTGCGGGGTGTAAACTGGGCCCAGAGCGTGGCTCACTATCGCGCGGTGGCTGTTCAACAACGGCACTCGCTCTGCCGACTCCTCCGAGCTCTCCATCGAGTCACGGATCACGCTTACCTTCACCAACCGTCGTCGAGCGCCCTCTCTTTCGACTGAGACGCGGCTATGTGAGTTCTTCCTCTGACGGGTGCGGAGATAGCGTGGTCTCCGCGGCTTCTGAGAAGGATACTCATGAAGCGGCCTCCAGCAATGATGTGAGAAGCATCGTCGATCTTAGAGCGCTTGTTGATGATGCCCTCGCCGGCCAACTTCAGTCCACCGCACGACTGAAACAGTTCTACGAGAAAGCATTGTCTACTCCATGCAAAGATAGACTACCCACTGAAGAATACGTTATTCTTGAGTGGGGGAAGACCATTAAGCTAGATCCTGTCACCACTCCACGAGCACCTATTTCTCATCCTCCGCCAGTGAAGCCTCCAGAAATATTTGTCGACGCATCAGGGTGGGGGATTGGATTTGTCTGTAACGGTAGATGGTTGGCGTGGAAGCTGAAGCCGGGATGGCAGAAAGGAGGCAAGGACAATAATTGGTCTGAAGCAATCGCTGTTGAACTAGGACTTTACGTTGCTATTTCATCCGGATTCAAAAACTGCAAAGTGAAACTCAGATCCGACCACAGTGGCGTAGTTCAGGCTCTCGAAACAGAGAAAAGCAAGAACTCTCCTCGTGGAAAAGTGATCGAAAGAATCGTTGCGCTTAAACAGACTAATGGAATTGATCTCGCCATTTCGTGGATTCCAACTGGTCAAAATCCGGCTGATAAACCATCGCGCGGAAAGTTCCCAGCGAAAGAACTCTTGTTTCCTGGCTCCATTCCCGTACCACCACATCTTTCACCATATGTTTGCCCGCCAATTGACTTAAGCTCACTCTCATGACGAAGCCATGGCCTTGATGTATACTGATTTTCCTCCTCATTGTATTTTCTGATTCACTACGAATGTTTCCTGTACTTATCTTGACTCGATTTTGTTGTACGACTTCCATATTGCTCTTATCTTGATGAACGCCTAGTGGGATATAACCAAGCCTGTGAGTTGATAGACCAGCATGATCGGCGAAATAAGGAAATGTTTGTTTGTACTGCAATTGTCGTTCGAGAGACCCCTATTACTGTTTCCTGTTTCTACGTTGAGACCAACATGTCTTATGACCCTCAGTCACCCTCATTCAGTCGCCACACAAAGTGTGGCGAGGCCCTTTGGGAAATTCTTGCTGCCGAGGAGGAGATCTCACGATTGAAGCGACGTATCAAGACTCTTCAACGGGAACACTCGGAATTATTTTTCTTCAAGCGGAGCAAAAGCTTTCAGGGAGCCAAAGACACCGTTAGGTATCAGTCTTTTTCCCAGAAAATTCACGAAAAACTTATTACGGCCCCTCTTTCTAGACCAGCGCAATCAACACTAGGACGGATCCCTTGCAGTGAGGAACGCCCTTTAGTTTCTGGACGTAACCCACAGCAACGTGATAGCAATTCAACTTTACCTTCCTTTCTCTCAACTCCTCCTCAGACGCCTTATCAGTCAGATTCATCGTCGCGTTGGCCTTGCACTACAGCGCCACCGATTGTCTCTGCAACAAATGGCCCATCAACTTCCTCCAGAAATAGGGTGTCTCCTACACCGTCTAACGGCGCTGGTCATGGTCTGAACAGCATTGCTAGACTCAAGTCGTTGATCAATGACGCCCAGGCAGGTCATGATAAAGCCATTATGCCTCTAAAGTGCTTCTACAATGATGCACTATCAACTCCTTTCGGCGAGCGAACACCTGCTCAAAAATACGCCATTCTCAAGTGGAATAGAAATAGCAAAGTACCCCTTTCTCCCATATCTTTATCAAAACCTAACCTTCCTCGTATCCAACCGGATGATGAAGGAATCTTTGTTGATGCTTCGGGTTGGGGCATCGGATTTGTTGCAAATGGCTGGTGGCTCGCTTGGGAACTCAAGTCAGGCTGGAACAGCGGGGACAAAGATATCTATTGGTCCGAGATGATTGCTGTGGAGTTGGGTCTACATGCTGTCGTCGCGGATGGACTCGTGAACTGTAGGCTGACAATTAGATCTGACAACCGAGGCGTCGTTCATGCTCTCACAAAAAAGCAAAGCAATAATACCAAGCACAAAGCAACGGTCGCAAGGATTGTGGCGCTTGCGCATAGCAATGGAATTGATTTCGACATGTTATGGATACCCTCAGAACGAAACCTCGCTGATGACCCCTCTCGCGGGCGCTTTCCACCAGAAGAGCTTCGTTTCCCCCATGTTGTATGCGTTCCTTTACATCTTAAGCCTTATATCTATGCGGCTAGTAACAACCCTTCTCTCATTTGACGACTCGCAATCCGCGTCTACATACTTATATCTTTGTCATCTCTCGAGTATAAAATCTGCAGACTACTTCTCTCGTACAACTCGCTTGATAAACGAAGACTTGATTATCTTTCCGCGAACACAATTGTGTTACATCGAGCATGGCTACAAACCTACACTCTGAGCTATCGTCCACGCGGTATCGCTAGGCGAAACCCGATGTCGCTACACCGAGAAGTCTGGCATTTGCCTCTGGAAGAATATTGAAGGAGCTGTAGATCTGTAAGGTTTGAACCAATGGTAGATCAAGTTTGTATCTAAGAAGATTATCTCCGAAGCTACAACAGCGATCAACTTGATAACGTGCCTTTATTTGTCTAACGAGCGCGCCACCTTGCTGAGGAGGGTGCTCCTGGCCTCATTACCCGCAGGTATGCTTTGATAACCCAATTCGATCGGAAACAT